>BHFT01008935.1:0-18692 GCA_004320025.1 Laticauda laticaudata
CCAGCTCACTTCCCAGACTTATCCCTACCTCCCCTCCCCCCCGTTTCTTATGATAGCCGAAAGATGCAAAGCAATAGTAGAAGTTCTTGAAGGCTGACAATAGATTTGTTGTTGAAATGGCTAGTTTATACTATTATATAAAAGTAAAAAGTTGAGGTTTGATGTTATTATTTTATTCTACTGCACCAAAGGAAGTTTTCTATTTTCGCCTTTTTCCCACACTTTTTCCTTCCTTTTTCCTTCCCCTATCTTTTCTAATATTTTCTTTGGTATTTCTGTATCTTATAATATTAATGCAAAATATCTTTCTATATGAGGTCATCATCATCATGTGGCTTTTTGTAAAGTATCTCCATGAAATTGCTTTTAATATACTTTGCAAGACTGCTACAACAAAACTCTGTTTGAATTTCCACCTGTGAGAGTTGGCTTAAACCGTGAATTATTACTTTGTGAAATTAAGGAATCTTGGCAAAACCTCCATGCAAATTTAGTTTTAATGTAAAATGTCAGAATATAATGTGGTTTACAATGAGATCATTCAGTTAACAAACAGCTTGTCAGAGTTTTGATACATATAGCATAGTCAATATGTCGATATATCAAAGTCAAATTTTCAAACACATTTCACAGCAATATACTGCTGAGAAAACAAGCACATGTAAAATTTAACATTTTCCTATTTATTCAACCATTTATATTAAAAAGATGACAATTACAATTTTTATTCTTTACTCAGTCTATAGTTTCTGTTTTATAGATCTTGAGACAGAAAGCATTTGTATTATGATTTAATAATAAAACTATTATGATTTTAGGTAAAACCTTTTCATTAACCTATTATTAGCCAGCTCCTGATTCTTCCTATCTTTTGTCATTCAATTCTTCCTATCTTTTGTCCACTTTAATTTATTTTGGTTCTCAGAGCACTTTAAACGTATACTGTGTTTCAGATATTTGCACCTTACATAATATTTGGAAAAAAAATAGACACCTATAACAATCTGTCTAATATTCCAAATGAGTATCGATTGCATGTTTGATGCCCCATAAGCTTAATATTGTTCTTTAAATTGTGGAATTGATTGAGCTACTGTTCAGTAGAATGACATGTCAGTTATATTTACAATGGGGTAAATCAGTCCTATCAAACTGTTCATCAATTGCATATTGGTATGTGCTCTTCAGAAGAAAGGAGTGAGTTTAAATGATGTACCAATTGAATGGCTCTCTCTTTGATCATCACTACCTGCACACATGGACAAAGTACTTCCAAACACTCATTCAAGAAGCCCTCTTTGAGCTATGGTGAAGAAGTGATTAGAATGCAGTATTGCAGGTTAATTCTGCTGACTGCCAGCTGCCAGCAGTTTGGCAGTTCAATTCTCACCAACTCAGGGATGACTCAGCCTTCCATCCTTCCAAAGGCAGTGAAATAAGCATTCAGATTATTGGGGGCAATATGCTGATACTGTAAACTGCTTAGAAAGGGTTGTGTAGTGGAATATAAGTCTAAGGATTATTGCTATTGTTATCAATACAAAATATAGAATTTTTGTAAATACTTAAATTTAATCCCCTGGATGTGTATTTTGGAATTCAAAATAATGTTAGTGAGGAATGCTAATGAGGAATGCAGGGCCTTTACAAAAATACATTAATGTATGTAGATGTTTTTAATTAATATCATAAATTTCTCCTTCCTGCCTTTGATGTATAACTTTGACCAAAGTTACTGAAAACATAAAAGAAGGAAACCATCCTGAATATGCAAAAATGGACAAATTGAAATATTTACATCGAATTCTATATTTTATATTGACAAAGCAAAGCCTTGAGAGTCAAAGTAAGTTTTCCTCATTTTAAATAAAGATCATGACAATATAGTTTCTGTAATGCTTGCATTTCACTTTACTTCAATAATAAAATGTCTTAGTACATATATAAAAATATATGCAACATAGACATTCTATAAACAGAAAAAGCTGGATTTAGTTCATAAGACCTTTCATTTCCAAACAAATCATACTGGATTTTTAAAAAAACATATTTTTATTGTAAAAATAATAAAATTACTAAAAATGTGCAGAAACTAGAATTTATAATGAAGATTCAAGAGAAGTAATCTCCTAAAAGATGGTATTTGAGGATAATTTTTTTATGTAAAGGAAATAAAATAGATTTAATAGTCATATTTTAGCATGAACATATGTGCCATCCTTGGTAAGCAGTTCTTTATTAATGAAACTAGCTTTGTTATGAAGACTAATGATTATTGAAAAAGCCAGTTGCATGGATTAATGTCTAGCAAAGTCAGTAGGGTCCTGGTTCAATCTTGATTCTGGAGAATATCAGTACAAATCATTTTACAACTAATAAGAAAAAATAAAATTTCTGATCATCAATAATCTTGTTGTTCAGTTGCTAAATTGTGTCTGACTCCTCCCATCCCTATGGACCCCAGCTGGCCAGGCTCCCTCGTGTCCTCCCCTGTCTCGTGGTGTTTGCCTAAACCTATGTCCACTGCAGCAATGACATTATCTAACCACCTCCCCATCTGTCATCCGCTTCTCTTTTTGTCTTCGATCTTTCCAACATCAGAATCTTTTCCAATTGAGTAATGAGTTGGTACATATATAATAATCAAATATGAAACTTAGTTTCTAATTAGAGTTATTTGTACTAAAATAAATATTGTTTCCAACATAGTTGAGATATAAGTCTAAGTTCTCATGGACCAACAGGGTGATTTTCAAGGGTCTGCTCATTTTATTAATTAATGGAAAGCAATTCTTATCTTATGCTGCCAGATCTCTCTGTAATGGAAGGAAATGGCAACTTTCCCAGTGAACTCAATGGAAATGAGATTAGGTCAATCATTTTCATATATTACACTTCAAGGAGCTATGGTTTGAAACTCTACATTCTATGCCAAATATTTCAAGCGGCTCAGTAGTATAATAACTATAAGCAGAATTTTTTTAAGCAGTGCACAGATGAGTCTGGCAATTAATTTTGCATTCTTTTTGCAAGAAAAGTTTGAGCATGTGTATGTGCATGCACATACAGTACACATGTATGTGCATGTAAATTCAAGTTATTCACTTCTGTCAGCTGCCTCAACAAGGCACTTCAAAAGTGGTTTGCCATTGTCTATTTCTTAGTGCTGAGAGAATATAACTGACCTAAGGTCATCCAATTAATTTTCTGACTAAGGGTGGACTTGAATTCACAGTCACCCAGTTTCTAACCTGGTGCTTAAACTACTACACCAATTTAGCTTCTTATGTATTACCTAAATCTAAAGGCATATGGGTTAGAGTGTCAATACACTATGTAAATACAAATTCTAAGATTTGTTGTTTTACTGTTTTCTGATCTTTTGGGTAATAGAGTTATTAATACAATAGAATGAAGCCATAATTAGTTAAAGTGTATTTTTGGAAACTTTCTCATTGCTGAACACAAATATAGCGGCCTCTAGTGAAAAATCAAATAGATCAGTGGTTTGCAATAATTTTAACTATCACCATTATAAAATACTAGAAAGCAAGAATAAATATATTTTGATAATTAAAATTTCTCAGTAAAAATATGGCTTCCATTGTATTAATATTCTTTCTGCATCCAGAAAGTTCAGACTACCTAAGGAGCTGCTGATACAGTTTTACAGAGAAATTATTGAGTCTGTCATCTTCATTTCTCTAACTCTCTTGTTATAGATACAGACTTCAGAGGATAATTAGGACTGCAGTAAAAACAGTTACTACCAACCTGCCTTCCATTTAAGACCTTAAGCACAAATCAAAAAGAGGGCTGTGAAAATATTTACAGAACCCCCAGAACTTGGACATAAACTGTTTCAACTCTACCCCCAAAACTGCTATAGATCACTGCACACCAGAACAACTAGACACAAGAACAGCTTTTTCCTGAATACCATCCCTCTGCTAAACCAATAATTCTGTCAGCACTGTCCAGCTATTTACTAAGTCTGCAATACTATTACTATTTATCTTCTCATCACTCCTATCATCCATCCCCTTCCACTAGTGACTATGACTGTAAGTTTGTTGCTTTTATCTTTACTTGACTGTTTCCTGGTAAGACGTTATTGCTTATTTGTACCCTATGACTATATTAAGTGTTGTACGTTATGATTCTTGATAAATGTATCTTTTCTTTTTATGTACACTGAGAGCATATTCACCAAGACAAATTCCTTGTGTGTCTAATCACACATGGCCAATAAAGAATTCATTCATTCATTTTGATTCTTGTGTCTCAATACCCTGAACCAGTTTCTGAGCAGGACTGGATGAGAATTAATAAACTGAGAATCCAGACAACTGTATGATTTATGTGTGCAATTAAATGATATTCATTCAATTAAATAGTATTTAATCTTAAAAGGATTGCACTCTGCTTAATGACAAGTTGTATAAATTTGTAGCTGTCTTCAATTTACAATATATATTCTGTTTTAATTGACTGTATGTTACCCAGAGAATTCTTACTAGTGAATGTTACAATAAATTGTGTTTAGGTAAGCAAACTGATAGACATACATCTTTTCTCCTAACTTTTTCATAAATTCAGAAAATGAATCCCTAGTAGGCTTTAGACATTGCATGGTATTTTGTGACCTATAATTTTTCTTAGTAACTGGCAATAAAATGAAGTAGCTCTGTATTCATGAGATTGGTGTGAGAGAGAGAATTGCAGTATAAGTTAGTAGACATCAAACTGCAGTAAGTTATAATAATTGTAGATTCGATACATTTTATTTTGTACTTTGTTTCTACAATTCTATAGTGCCCTGGGAAAGTATACAGGCTTTCAGAACGTTTGGTTCCAATCTATATGCATTCACTTGGTTATAAGATTCATTGATTAGAGTAAGACATACTGTTAAGTAAACATTATAAAGATGGGTTTTTGCCTTTTTCCTGAAAAAAAAACAGAATAATATTATTTGGTTCTGGCTATCAGAATAGTAATATTGATATCCTCATATTGATGTCCTTCATGAATCTGAGATACTGTGGTTTTCTGCTATGTCATCTATTTCTGCTCTTTTTTCTTACATATTTATATGACCAATATCCAGTTATTAAATTTCTTTATGTACTATAGAGAATCAAGGAAACGATATTGGAGAAATGAGGCAGAGACAATGGTTGCAAAAGCATGTTTAAAGTCCAAGAAACAGAGAAAGCACAAGAAAGAAGCTGGTTCCTCTCTAGATCACTGGAGTATAAAAGGGAGGTAGGGAAACACCCAGTCAGGCATTCTTGATTCTCTTACTGCAGTCTATCTATCTCAACAGTAGTTCCAGATAGATTTCTATATTCTGTCTCCTGAGTTGGCCTGTTTCAAAGGTTGAAAGGTTGACATGAATCTTGAAAGCTTCTTAGACTCTATTTAAAGAGGCAGAGAACCTAGAAAAGACTTAGTCATAGTCTGACATCCTGTGCAACACCAATAACTGAATTCACAAATAACTAACCTTGTTTCTCTATATTCTCTTGAACTTAATTTTTCATCTATAAAATGTATATATTAGTATATATTAATGTACTATTCTGAAGCAATATTGTGATAATGAAATAAGAGTATTATAAGATGATGAATAATATATTTAACCAGGGGATGTTCTTGTTTTTTTATGGTTATATTGTTTGCCAAATAATGCTACTATATTAAGGTTCCCAGATTCATATTAACACCTATCTTTCCAAGACATATGAAGACATGTTAAAGGTATTGCTATGTACATATATGCTTATTTATTAACATTGCTTTTCTCTTTGCTGACCAAAGGATACCACAAGCCATTAGGAATGACACAATTATTATTATAATTTATGAGATCTACATAAAAGATTTTGACAGATTTAAGATGTCATTGACTCAAACTGAATGCTTTCTCTTATCTAGCCAGATATTATTTTGTCAAACGCATACCATATTGTGTCAGCCATTCCCCACTTCACGTATGCTTATTTTTAGTATTTTTTTCATAGCATTCATTCACCAAAGTAATATAGCCTGCTTGGTTTTACATGTATTAGCATAATTTTATTTATTTAATAAAATAAAATATTTAATAAAATAATAAACTATAATAAATAGGCTCTGTTTTCACTGGCAGAGGGCTTCAGGAGGCCATCCAGGTCAAAAACCAGGCCCAGGAGGCCACACTCAGCTTTCCAGTGTCCGTTTTTGCTGGTGGAGGACTAGCCAAACAAACTAAAAGCAAAACAAAAGGAGAAATGTTTCCCCTTTTGCATTTGAGCATCGAAGAAGGGACAGGGAAGGAAAAATGGAAAAAGGAAAGACAAAGAAGGAAAGATGGGAAGAGAGCAAGGAAGGAAAAAGGAAAGAAGGGAAGGAAGAAGAAAGGAGAATGAAGAGGGGAGGGAAGGAAGTCCTACCTTAGCACTTGGCTACCAGCAGACAGCAAGGCTTCTGTGGATGACAAGGGTTTGATGCTTTCCTTGGTGATGCCTTTTTCTGCTGGAGATAATGGATCCCCCCAGCCCTGCCCTGCCCTGGCCACTACAGGTGCCTCCAAAATGAGTAATGTTGAACTCGCCATGCCAATCCTGGTCACACTCACCCAGCCCCCCAACCCTTATGTGGCCCTCAATGAAATCAAGTTTGACGCACCCTAATCTAAACTGCCCTTATGCTGAAAAACTATTTTGCAATAACCATACAGTTTTCTTCACAAAAAGTCAAAAGTTTTTTCATCATTGCCTTCTGAAATTGATTTTGGAGCTCCATCTCCATGTGCACTGGCTTTCCTCATATCACCAGTCTCTCACTTACTTTTTCCTCTGTTTTGATTTATTCTTAGCTTACCCTTCCTTTTTCAACATTACCAGCAAGGATGACCTTTGCACTTGCCAGAGTTATTCCACAGGGTCCATGGAAACATTTGTCTTTTCACCACATCATGTGATACTAACAAATGATGGACTAAAGTAAATTATTATTCTTGGCCAGATTGAAGGAAGTAGAAGGGGAAGACAATGGATAGGGTGCCTGGATATCTTCATGATGATTATTGGAATGACATTGAAAGAACTACGGGCTTATGTCTGTATTTCCTGATATTAAAAATGATATTAAAAATATTGTATTTTGGGGGCATTGTCAATGTCCCCTTCAGCCACATCCAACTTGTCAGCCATATTAATTGTCGATTATGTTTCTTTCTGGACAGCCAGATCACTTAAATCTTTCTGCCCCTGACATAATTTTAGTTACTTATGGCATTGAAATTCCCTTTCCAATATGCTAAAACTATTGTTTTTCTTGTACTAATTTTGCATTTTGAAATATTTATGGAGGATTTCAGTTTATATGACTATCATTTTAAAAGTCTAGCAATGCTGGTAACAAAATATATGAAGAACCTAGATATATAGATATATAGAACTCTTTTGCACGCTTTCTTATACTTCTTACACATGAAAAATTGCCTGATAATATGAGTATGCTGTATCAGAAATATTTATGGTTCTTTGTAATGGAATTAATATCTGATAAATTGAAGAATGATACTATAAACAAAGTAGATATTTAATCACATAGATAAACACATACTTAAGGTGCAGAATATAGGAGATAACCCTTCAAAACATAACTTTTTTTTTGCTGGCATGGTTCTCACATATATCTGAAGTTTACAATCCACAAATGCCTATGCTATAAATTTGCAAGTCATATTAATGTGGCAATAAAATTCAGTAGCTTGAAAGTTGCACTTGTAAAATATTTATGAATATGCATGATTGTCACAGGGATAAACTGATCCATTCATTTCATTTCACAGAAGCTGTTTTGGTTCCGATTCCCTCCCTCTGCAGGTCACAGCCCATCAAGTCCCCAGCACGGAACTCAAATATTTTGCTGGAAACTTCAGTGAGTAAAATGTTATTTTAAAGAAAAGCATACAGCTGTTTCCATCTCTTTGTAGGGTTCATTAGCTGAGACTTTGTATATTTTCCCCTTTTTTCTAGATGGTTGAGTTGATTTCCTAAATTTCTGTTGAGCGTGTTTCCTTGCCCTGGCTATAAATCTAGTTTTAACTTCACTTTTTCCATGAAGCCTTTAGCTTAACCCTGTATAAAAAGGAAATGCTGCAGTCCTAGAATTTACTAACGAATAAGTCTGGGACAAATCAGTTCACTGAGACTTTATTTCCAGGAAAACATGGTTAACAATGAACTATTGGTTTATAGAGCAAGCTAAATATATTTATTCAGCAGTGAGACCCATTATGCTCTTTGGGACCTACTTCCAAGAAAGTGACTTTAAGATGGCATAGCAAAGAATTTTACTGATAACTTTTTCATTCAGTTGGCATTTGAATAAATACACTGGAAGAAAGGATCAGTAATTTATTTCCAAATATTTGTATTTATCTGCAGTACAGAGCAAGAGTTTTGAAATATACATTTGGAGTATCTATAGTAAAAGAATCTGCAAATGTATTCCTGAATTAATTACAACACAGATAGTTATCCTCCTCCATAACACATGCCACAACTATATTTCAGTTTCCAGATGTCTTTGTAAATAATCCACAATTTCTCTTTATAATTCTGTCTCCTTGAATTAAATGTTTAAAAATAATGTATATTAATCCAAAGAAAATCTTGTCAGCTAATCTTTATTGTTAAGCGATTTCAAGAGATGTGTTGGTGATCAGAAGAAAAAAATAGGAAACTTGTCTTACTAGTTGTCCAGGGAGTTGTGTTATCAGCTACCAGCTCCATCTAAATGGGAACTCATAATGGGAATGTTTTATAAAACTTCAGTGCGTTATTGAGGAACAGTGAGCAAAGTGAGAATAGGATAACAAATGAGGAGGAAAAAAAGGTAAAAAGGAAATAGTAGAAAAGACTATGGTTAACATTTAAGCATATGTATATTATACACACACACACACACATTTGTGTTTGTGTATACATACATACACATACATGTTAAAGGATGTGGAGCAACTATGCCATCTTAGCATCCCGTCAGCTCATAGAAAAACACCATGAGAAGAGACAATGACTACACATGGCATTCCTAGACCTGGAGAAGGCATTTGATCATGTTCCATACCAGATGATCTGGTATATCCTCCGGGATCACAGTGTATCTGAATTACTCATTGACTGGATCAAAATGCTATATAAGAACACCAGCAGCCAAGTGTGATGCCCAGCTAACCTCTCCAAAAAATTCCTGGTGACAGTTGGGGTGCAGCAAGGGTCTGCACTGTCATCACTTCTGTTTATATTGGTCATGGACATCATCAAGAATGACCTGAGTAGAATACACCCTGAGATATGCTCTGTACAGATGATGTTATGTTTGCTTCCACCACTAGAAGTGAACTACAGTAGCAAGTTCAAATTTGGTGTGATTGCCTCAACCATTTTGGACTCTGTCTCAACATCAAGAAAACTGAGTACTTAGAGACTGTTACCACCCCAGGAACACTTCAAATCAATGAGAAAATCTAAAGAAGGTGGACATTTTTTGGTATCTGGAATCCCATCTCCAAGGCAATGGTGACATCTGTGGTGACATTCGAGCAAGGATTAATGCAGCCTGGATGTGTTGACAAGAACTCACCAGTGTGTTATGTGACAGATAAATGCCAACCCATCTTAAATCTTAAGATTTACAAGACAACCATTCATCCTGTTGCACTGAATACTGGCAGCAACAACAGGGACCGAAAGCTATCTCTATGCCAGGAAAATGTGAATACTTTGTTAGATATTGGGCATATCTCTTCTTGACCACATCACCAATGTCACCGTTTGATGACATTTTGATATGGCACAAATTAGAAAAGATGAGAGAAGGCCAACTCTGCTGGTATGGACATGTCCAGAGACCTTCCACCATGGCCAGGACTGCCTACCAACTAGAAGTCAATGGCTGGTGACCTCATGGGCGTCCAAAACAGAGGTGGCAAGACACCATCCACAAAGTTATGCAAGCCACTTTGGTTACTGTTTATAGTTCTGAGCTGGACTGTGTGAACTAGAAATTTTCAGTTTAAGGGTATAATAGGAATAAGTCCAAATTTTCAAGTATTTCCATTACACTTTTTATGTATATTCTTTCACATGAAATAAAATTAAAGAAAGCAAAAGACAGTGGATAGATGTGGTGATAAGTGGAAACTGATCTAATATGAGAAAGGTGAGATATTATATGTTTTGACGGTATGTACCTTCCACTATTTCATCAAAAGAGAAAAATGCAAGAAAAGAGATCTTATTTAATACTGGAGAAGACTCAAAGTGAATTCTTACATTATTAGGATTAGGATTATTATTTCAAACTTTTGAAAACAATTACACATACATAGGGCACATAGTTTTCTCTGTCTTAGGGTGAATTCATGCAGAGAAAAACATTTTGAAATTGTAATAAATTGATCCCCCAAATTATAGACTATCCCATTGCAGGACTATTGCCCCTACTATAACTAAGTGTTGATTTCTCTATCTTCCCAGCTGCAGAACCACATAGTATTATTAATCTGTAAAGGATTGTAATCAAACAACAGACTTACATAAATCTTATTTTTATGAGACTGTATTCTCTCTACATAGATCTATTAAACTGAGACACAGGAGAAGCATTCAAATAAAGGAGATAGGATGGATTCTTTTTTTCAAATACATTGCATCTGGATAAATTAAGCAAAGCTTACTGGAATTTCAGTAATAATATCTATATTTTATAATCTAGACAATTTATCATTGATATGTTGTGAATTCTTAATTTAACTGGTAAAAGTATAATTACTCAGACCATATGGATATCCCTTTTGATGAGGAAGGGACTGCAATTTCTTATTTTTCCTCTCTTGAATTTTTCTGACTTTTCCCCCTCCATTTTGTGAAGATTTAGTGGGATTTCAGAGGTAAACTCATGGGTTATACAATTGGTTTCCTGCCATGATTCCAAATCTCAAACCTTCATATAATGAAGAGAAGGCTAAAGTTCTTTTTCAGTCGACCCTCTATTGTGGGTTCCCCTCTGATAAGGGACATTCTTTTGACAGAAAAAATGAGATGAATTCATTGTCCATTCACACAGTCTGAAGCTGTAAAACCAGACAGGACAAATTCCTTCAAAGAGGAATTAATCCTGGAATAGATTTTGTCTATTCTGTTTGTAGATGAGCTTCAACCAGAATTGAATATGGTTCTTCAATGCAGCATACACAGTTATTCTGTAGGGCATCTGTACCTGCTGTTCTAATCTAGGCTTGTGAATTCCTATCATTCACATCCAGCAAAGTCCCAGCAAACAAGTTTTTAAGAGTGATCTATAATCATAGACCTTATCAGGCTTGGAGAGTTGCCAGGCTGATAGCTTCCATGTGCATCACTGTAGCAGAAAATATTTGGCAAGGAGTAACAAAAAAATCTTCACCCTAATTAAATGAACTAATTGTCTCCTGCAAACACCATTCCCCTTTTGCTCCTCTTTATTCCCTATGGGAGAGGCAATTCACCATCCATCTGTGCCTTTACTCCTGAGTTGCCATTTGTTCCTTAATTGTTCCCTTCTCCTGGCAGCTCAATACAGCTCACCGCCCCCCAAAACAGGAATTCAGAGGACTTTCCAAGCCCTAATAGATTCAGGTTGCACTAAGTGCCTGATCAACCTAACCATGGTCCTGAAACGGGATCAGAGCAAAAAACCTGGCCCAACCGATCCGGTTCAAATAAGTAGATGGTTCCCTGTTCAGAGGAGCCTATGCCACTCACTTAACCGAACCAGTGCATTTGTAGCAGCTCCCAAAATGACAGGTACAGTCATACTGGGGTTTTACCGGCTAGGCAAGTGGGGCCCAACCATCTGGAGGCAACGGGGGAGCCACAGACTGAGGATAGCAAAGGGACCCCAACCCCTTCCTCACCATCAAATAGAAGAATCCTCCACACAGAGAATCCTCCAGTGGGTTCACCAGGACAACTGGCAGCCACCTCTGACAACACCCCAAAGGTTGGACCCAAGAGATCCCAAGAGAATATCAAGACCTCGCTGATGTATTCAGTGAGACTGAGTGTGACATCCTATTTCCCCACCATGAGACAGACTGCACCATAGAAATTGTTCCTGGGGCAAAACTACCAAAACCCAAAATGTATGCAATGACACCCAGGAAATGCAAGAAATGTGCAAATATATACAAACACTTAGCAAGAGGGTTCATCTAGACAGCCAAACCACGGGTTGAAGCCCCAGTCCTGTACAAAACCTATGAGATTATGCATTAATTTTAGAGTGATTAATGGACTGTGTGTATGCACTCTATGCCCCCTCCTGCTCATGAAGGACATGCTATTCCACCTGGCCAAAGGGAAAGTCTTTACCAAATTAGTTCTCAGAGATGCATACTACCTAGTCTGCATCAGGGAGGGAAATGAATGAAAAACGGTGTTCAACTGTCCCAAGGGAGCTTCCAATTCAAGGCAATGCCTTTGGGCTACAGGGGCCCCCAGCAGTGTTCATGCAGTTAATAAACGAGGTGCTACACGAACATCTTTATAAGGGGGTTCTTGTGTACTTGGACAACATTCTCATCTACATTGAGACAATGGACAACCACATACCCCATGCCAGATTCTAGAAAAACTTATAGCAGCAAACCTGTATGTCAAGCTGTCGAAATGTGAATTTCACTATGCTCAATTGGACTACCTGGCCTACCAAGTCTCCAATGAGGGCATAGAAATAGACCCAGCCAAAGTTCAAGCCATTCTGGGCTGGCAGCCCCTTGTACCCGCAGACATCTACAAAGCTTCTTGGTGTTCACAAACTTCTACCAACAATTCATACCCTCCTTTGCAAGGATTGCCAAACCCAAGATGGACCTCCTAAAGACAGGGAGTCCAGGAACAAAACTCTGCCCAGAACAACCCCTACAGTGGAACCTAACCTGCCAAAAAGCATTTGAAACACTGAAAGAACTGTTTGCAAAAGAACCAGTACTGAAACATCCAGACCCCAAATAACCCTTCATCATTCAAGCAGACTCCAGTGATGTGGCAGTTCTACTCCAAAGAAACAACCAAGGAAGCCTACAGCCCTGCACCTGCACCTCCCTCAAGCTCACGGACACAGATAGACAATGGGCTGCATGGGAAAAAGAGGCTTTCACAGTGAAATGGGCACTGCAAACTTGGCATCACCTGCTGGAAGGGGGGCAGAGACCATTCAAAGTCTGGACTGACCATAAAAACCTGGAAGCCCTTAGGGCCCCATGAAAACTATCACCCAAATAAGTCCAGTGGGCTCAGTACGTCAACCAATTTGACTTCCTGCTAAAACACATTCCAGGGGGAGGAACTTTCTGGCTGAGAACCTCTCCCACATATTCCTCTACAAATGCAAAAGGAAGGAGGTCGTAAACACCACCATATCCCCAACCCATATTGCAAGTAATCATCAGATGACAATGCTATGATCAGTAAGACCAACCTGCAGATGACCTAACTATGAAACTCAAAACCAAACTGCTAGCAGACCCTTGGTTCCAGGACAATCAACACACCTTGACAAAAAGAGATAACTTGGCATGGAAGGGGACAAAACTCTACATTCTGGAACCCCTATGCACCCCAGTTCTTCAGAGGAGCCATGACGCCAAACCGGCAGGCCACTTTGGGTTTTTAAAGACTTTACACTTGGCTTGGAAGCAGTTCTGGTGGCCTGGCATAAAGAAAGACCTGAACAGTTATGTGAAAAGTTGCACCATCTGCCCCATGATGAAAAAACGATCAGGAAAACCCCCTAGACTGCTACAAACAGTAGCAGAACTGATGATGCCAGGGGAGGAGATAGCAATGGACTTCATAGTGGAGTTGCCGAAAAGTAGAAGAAACACGGTGATCTGGACTGTAAAAGACTTGTTTTCCAAACAGGCGCATTTCATACCCTCAGCCCGCCAGTTAACCAAGCTGTTCCTGAAGCTTGCATCAAGTAATTATCTCAGATAGAGGGGTCCAATTCACAGCCAAATTTTGGAAGGAGTTCCTGGTTTATTGAGTTATCCCAGCATCTTAGCTCGACCTTTCATCCAAGCACCAATGAGGAGGCAGAGAGATTGAAAGCCATGGTAGAGGAATATCTAAAGTGCTACATGAATTATCAGCAGTCCAATTGGGCGGACCTCCTGCCTTTCGCGGAGGTCACGTACAATAATGCTGTTCACAGTAGCACAGGACTAACCCCTTCAAGGTAGTAAGCAGCATGGACTCTGTCCCAATGCCTGAGTATCCAAGGGACCCTCCCCTCCTCAGTCAGCCTGACCGATTGGATGTCAATGCTGAAAACAACTTGGGAGAATATTAAAAAAAAAGCATTGGCAAAAGCAGCACAGACCTATAAGAGACAGGCAGACAAACACTGAGCCCCACAACAACCATTCCAGTTGGGGGAGAAGGTCTATCTCTTCACCAAATATCTGAGGTTAAGACTCCCTAGCAAGAAATTGGGGCCAAAGTTCATGGGACTATTCCCCAGAGGAAAGATTATCAGCCCAGTCACAGTGCAATTGAAGTTGTCCCGATTGTTAGGGAAAATACACCCCGTATTCCATAGTAGCCTATTAAAACCCATGGTCGGATCAATTATGAGGTCCCTACCTTGTGAGCCCCCAGATCCCATGGTCATAGGAGGTCAAACCCATTATGAGGTGCAGCGAATCCTCGATTTGAGGTGGCACAGGAGACATCTCCAATATTTAATCAAGTGGAAGGGCTACCACTTATCAGAGGCATAATTGCTAAAGAGTAGGAATGTCCAAGCCAATCGCCTTGTAGCAAGGTTCCACGCAGAAAATCCAACCAAGCCTGGGGGTGTTTCGTGAGCATAAACTTTTATATCTGCAATCAATTTTTTTGTGTGTATTGTACAGGTCACCTTCAAGAAGTGAGCTGAATGTCAACTCATAAAACATTTTGTATACTCGTTTTATAGTTGACAACAGAAAGAAGGGAATGGGAGTTTCAAAGACCAGGCAGTAGTGTGGATTCGAAAGTACATTCCATTCATATTTTCTTCAAAGACTGATTAGATGACTGAAGCTTCTGCTGCACAAAAATCTAAGTGGAGAGCATGATTGATGAGTCTTGGCTATGAACATTTTTTGTTGGATGATACACTCAACGGGGTACGGTGGAAAGCAGGATCAAGGGTGACAGTGAATTACATATCTCAGAGTTGCCTACTCTGAGGTTAATGCCAGGCATAGAATGTTAACTTCAAATAAATCTTTTTCAGTTTTGGGAGTGTGGCTCGAGGCTCATGATTTAATTGAATTAATTGCTGGAATCCTGGCAATATCCCTAGAAAGGTCAATTCAAGGGATGTAGCATTTTAACGTTAGTTTTTTTTTTCTTATCATTGTTTGACAAGGGAAGGGAAAATATTAACCAAAAATTTGTCACAATGAAAGCAATAGAATTGGTATAAACTGGTATAACTGATTGAATTTAATTTCATTGAGAAGGAAAGAAATTTCAATGCTTACTGCTTCCAAACAGTTCTCAGATTTAACAAAAGGAGTTGCTTTCACAAAATATGTAGAGCAGGTTCTCTATAAGTACTTTTGAAATAACATCTGGTGTGATTTAGTTAACTATTCCACTTACAGTGCTGCTAGAGATGATGTGATGTAAATGTGGTTTATAGAACTGTAGATTATGTTTTCATATACATATGCTGGTTTTATTAGCGATTAAAGCTTTAGAGTTCCAGAAACACAAGAAATGACAGAAACGAAAAGAAAATACCTCTGAGGTTAAATTACACATCTAATAAACTAAAAGATATCATTTGATTTGGGTTTTTCATTTCAACTCCTCCAGCTTTGATCATGATCATAACAGTAATTATCAGCTCCAACATGTCCCAGGAGGTATCATTAGACACGTATTACACATTTTTCTAATTTGTATACTAATTTGGTTGCAAGAATTCACAGGAATGCTGAACCCCTCAGAATTTCATGTTTCCCTCAGCAATCTACAATAGCTCCTTAGTCCAAATGACATGTATTATTTCCTTTGTGAGTATGATGTAGATGGGTTACTAAAAGATTTATGGTGAAGAAGCCTAGAATGTTTATTCCCAACCCAATTGAATATATCATTGCTTTTGTGTTTTTAAAAGAGTGATGTATTGCATTCCTTCCAAGCCATTCTGGGCAGACCATCTGTAGAAGAAAAGGTTCCTATATTAAATGACAGGCTGCAGATTCTAAATGAAAGGCTATGACTGCTAAGATGTATGTCTCAAAAGCCATGTTTGATTGCATAAATCATAGCATGAAATAAATATATACCAACTGAAAAATTCCATGCAGTAGACCATTGTTTAGAATTTTTACTGGTAAAAATGAGAAGACTGCCATAAATGCAAAGATAAAAGGCTAAAATGAGATAAAGCAATGCTGTGTCTATTTGTTTAAGCCACATTTTATCTCATTCATAAAAAAGTTGTACATGGTTCAACTTGTTCTTAAAGGTAAAGAGTATGAAGAGCTTTTTAATATGACTTCTCTCATTGTAGTTCAAAATGCTACATTTACCTAAAAGAAAGAATACATTCTTTTTCAAACATTTTTACTATTAAAGTAGAATATTAACTTAATGATACTGAGAATACTTGAGATCAGTTATTGCTTTGAAGAATCATAATATAAATTCAGAGTTGATTCCTGTTGTACAAATATGGTATTGGTTTCTATCTAGCCCCTCTTGTTTCCAATAGATGGAGAAAATAATTGGAAGCAAGAAACTGAAGAGAGATAAACTTCAAGTACAGGAAGAAAGTCTGCTATGTATTCTATTCTGTTGAGAAAACTACAGAAAAGAAATAGGTCTTTAATTTAGTGCTTCAGTGGAAGAGAAAGGTGGATATAATCACTGTATTTTTTGCACTATAAGACACTCTAGATTATAAGATGCACATTAGCTTTAGAGAAGGAAAACAAGAAAAAAAAATCTGCCTCTGACTCCCAGCATCCATTTGGTATTCATCTGGCTAGCATCCTTGCAGCAAACAGCAAACAGCCTGGTCAGCTTCAGCACATTATTTCAGCCCCAACCCCAGCTCATCAGGGCTTCACTCCATTCTGCCCACCACCAGTCAACTGAGCTGAGCTGCTGCTGCCACCAGGAAACACTGGAGCCTTTGCTGCCAAGCAGCTGATTGGCGGTTGAATTGGCCCACTGATCAGCTGTTCTAGATGGTGGCAGTGTTTCATTACCAGGCTAAGAAACATCTTCAGCAGAGTTTAGGCAATGTCAGTGTCAGTGTTCTTCTGTTTATAAGAGCTTTGTATGGTCAGTAGACTTGTGATGGGTCAGGTGTGGGTGTGTCAAGTGAGGGTCTTGTAATGGGTCTTCATCATCATCAAACACTCCCAAAATGAAGAAACACACTAATCTCCACTGAAAATGTTACCTAGCCTGATAATGAAACATTCATCCAAACCACAAGCTTGGAGAATGAACCTTTATCCTCATATCTGAATAAAATTAAAATGAATTAAAAAAACAAACATGATGGTAGTATTGAAAGCTACTAAAGATCACCTGCCCACGCAAAGAGAATAATATAGGATAACAGAAGCAATAAGGCCAGGATAACTTCCCACAGATCTGACTCTTCTGGAAATTGGCCCTGTAAGCCATTCAAACTGGTTAACAACTGCAAATAGGCTTTGTTGAATATGAGTTTCAAACATGGCTTTAAAGGCAAAACTCTCCAAAACTTAAGAATGATAGTGAAATACTTTTTGGTGTGTACTATCCTTGCTGGTTCAACATCAAAGCAAAACATTCCTAGATTGAAGGCCCGCATGAAGTGTTCCAGCTGCAGCAAGTCAGACTGCAAAAAAGGATGTAGTAGATGCTGTTTTGCCAACTAGTCAGCGCTCAACATGGTACACTTTCAGTGGAATGATAATCCACTGAAATAAAAGGATCAGCTATCCTAAACAGCCTGGAGGGCAAGATAATTAACAGAGAAAAACTGAGAGAAATCAATCATGTGTTTTGGACTTCAGGCAGGCAGAACTCAGGTGAAAAGTGGATAAACATGTTGGAATGAGAACAGATCATAAAAAAAAAAAAATCCTGAAAGTACAAATCTTAATTACCACCATGAGAGAAGAACAATAAGAAAAGCATTAAAATACCCATATGGAATAATGCTGAGAGCAAAAACCAGAATATATAGGAAAGAATAACAAGAGTTGGAAGGGACCTTGAAGGTCTTCTAGTCCAACCCCCTACTCAAGCAGGAAACCTGTACTTCTTCACATAAGCGGTTGTTCAGTCTCTTCTTAAAAACCTCCAGTTATGGAGCACCCACAGTTTCTAGAAACAAGTCATTACACTGATTAATTGTTCTAATTGTCATAAATTTTATCCTTAATTCTAGGTTGCTTTTCTTTTGATTAGTTTCCATCCATTGCTTCTTGTTCTGCCTTCAGATGCTTTGGAGAATAGGTTGACTCCCTTTTCTTTTTTGTGGCAACCTCTTAAGGCCCTGTCACACTGCCCAATGGATGCAAAACGTTTGTAAAAAGGACACAGCGGACGAAAAAAATGTTCCATCCGTTGTTATCCGCTCTCAAAAGG
>BHFT01008936.1:0-10005 GCA_004320025.1 Laticauda laticaudata
TCTGTTTTAATGCTTTGTATGCGAGCTGCATCCGCTTTCATCCTTTCTCTGTCCATGCTACTAACTGCGTGTCCATTCCGCGTCCGTTTCGCTTCCTTCCTGTGTCCGTTTTCCGCTGGAACGGATGCGAGTTGCGTGGATGCGCAGCGGATGCCTAGCGAATATAGCGGACACGTAACGGATGATGATGGACATCTAACGGATGTTCCCCGTATGTGTAGCGGATGCAGAATGGACGCATTGGATACATTTTCCGGTCAAAAAGTTTTGTGCAACTCAAAACTTTTTGAGCGGATGAAATATCAATAGACGGATGCTGGACAGATAAAGAGGATGAAAAACAGACGCAGTGAGTACACAACGGATGAATCGCGTTAACCAACGGATGGCAAGTGTTTCTCTCCATTTTATATCCTCTTTGCATCCGTTGGTGCTGTGTGACAGGGGCTTAAAAAAGTAATACCATCAAATACTTCTGTGACAGATAGAAAAACACCCCAAACCTCCCTAGGAAAAAAAAGGCAAGTGCTGGTGATAGGAGATTCAATTCTCAAGGGAACAGAACCTGCCATCTCTAGACCAAACAGTCTATTCACAGAGGTATGCTGTCTCCCTGGAGCTAAAATCAAAGATGTGGCTGAGAACCTAACCAAAATAATAAAATCCACATACTACATGTCTATTACTACATGTAGGGACAACTGACACTTGAAAAAAGGACTTGAAAACAATATTGATTGTAAGCAGCTAGGCAAGAAAGTCAAGGACTTTGGTGCACAAGTAGTTCTCCAGAATGGTTGTGACAGAATCCATGAATGGGATGTATTCAGCTCTGTTCGACTATAGACTGAATAGAAAAACTGAAGGCACACCCCTTCTGGGCTACTGTCTCTAGTTCTTCTATTCAGTCTCAGCTGAGATAGACGTCGCCTATATTGCTCCTCTATACTTTATAGATAGAGGGGTGTTGGCAGTATTTTATTTAGATTTTTTATTTTGGATTGCCCACAAAACAGTCCTTAAGGGACTAATAGCAACAACCACAAGCCTCGTTTTCTCTGCCGATTGGCTTTAAAAGGAAGGCTACATCATAGAGGCTTTTGCTGGCTGGGCAACCTGCCCGTTTAAGGGAGACCTAAACAGCCAGAGCATGGACGGCACCTTCAATCAGGATTAGCCGACCGGCTTTGTGCCAAACAGCTGAGGGAGAGATCGCGCAGATTGAAATTGGAAGGCTTCCTCATCATAAAGCCTGTCAGATAGCCTGCCCAAATAAGGGAGCACTGTCTAAGCAGAGCTGCTGTGTTCGCCACAACGAGGTTCCAGCAAAGGTAAAATCAACTCAGTGACAGTTTAAATTGGCAGGAGTGCCATTTTGTAGAAGCGGCCATTTTCTAGCCAGCTCTAGTGTGCCTCATGACCCAATCTATACCTCTCATAGACAGTTAACCTTGAAAGATTCTGGTTATTGGGCTATTTAATTGTCTTGAAATTAAAAAAAAAAAACCCGGAAGGGATGTGTCTTCAATTTTTCTATTCAGTTCTATTAGTCTATGCAACAGAGCTGAATACATCCACGCATGGATCCTGTATACATCCATCTGCAGAGGCTGGGCGTTCTCAGGTAAGTCCTACCTAACAATGCTCCTTTTTTTTTATCTGCAATTGCCACATGAAGGACAACATCTGGTAAGAGAACAAAGAATTCTAAAAGTGAACTACTGGCTAAAGGGTTTGTCCCCTAAACTTTGGAAAAAATTTTTTCCCCCTAAACAACCCCCCCAAAAAGTCTGGGGTCCTGGCAGGGTCAGCTGGGCTCATTCAAAAATCCACAGAGAAAGGAATTACTTAGACGTCTTTAATTAGAGACAAAGATATATTTATTGGGAAACAAGTGGTAGCAACAAAAGAATTCTGAAATCTGAGAAATGGGCACGTAAATCACATATACAAATGTCAATGGCGATGTTACTCACACCCCAATGTTCAATATGTTCTTCCAAATTAAAAGTTGTGGAATAACATCATGTGGGCATCTCCAGGTGGTGATGAGTCTTCTGTCCGTTGAACCTTGACATAGTTTGATAAAGGGTTGCAGTGCGCATAGCAACTGAGGAACCATAAGCAAGAATGTTTCCCCCCCAATTATGTTCCCCCCCCCCAGTTTATACAGTTCTGTTTTGTAACACCTCCAGCTCACTTCCCTAACCATTCCCCCCTCCTCCCCCCGTTACTTATGATAGCCAAAAGATGAGAAAAGGGAGAAAATCTTGAAGACTGACACATGGTCTGTACTATCTCCATGATGAGCTTCTGGCAAGGGATGGGTTGCATCTCACAAAGATTGGGAAGAATGTTTTTGGAAATTGACTGGCTCAGCTTATCAGGAGGGCTTTAAACTAAAATTGAGAGGGGGAGGATGACCAATCTTTAGGATCTCCAGGACCTAATTCCAAGCAAAAACCCCAAGAAAGCAAGTCAAATAATGAAGTAAAGAGAGATAGGAAGGAAGACAAACTCAAACATCAAATAGGAGACAAGAAGCATTCCCAGCGTCAGACTTAAAAATATTAAGTGCCTATATACAAATGCGCAAAGTCTGGGGAACAAACTGTAAACTCCAACTACGAATACATGAAGGTAGATATGATATAGTTGGAATAACAGAAACTTGGTGGGATGTAACCCATGACTGGAACATACTGATAGAAGAATACAAACTCTTTAAAAAAAACCAGACCCCATAAAAGAGGAGGTGGAGTTGCACTATATGTAAAGGACCACTATATTGCTACAGACATGCATGAAACCAAAGATGAAAACTTCCCAGAATATGGGTCAATATAAGAGAAAAAAAAAAGAATCACATGGCTATGGGTATAGGCCACCCAATCAAGCAGAAAAAATAGATTTCCTTTTTGCCAAGCAACTAACAAATATACATAGGAAACACACAACAATAGTAGTGGGAGACTTCAATTATCCTGATATCAATTGGAAAACTAATTCTGCACCAAGTGAGAAATCAAATCAGTTCCCAACTAACCACTAGCTGACAACTTTGTAATCCAAAAAGTAGAGGATAAAACTGGAGGGACAGCCATAATGGACTTAATTCTTACAGAGAAGAAGTGATAGAGAGAGTTGAAACTGCAGGAATCTTGGGCGAGAGTGACCATGTCATACTAGAATTCAACATAATACAAACACAAGCAACATAACATAATGACACCAGAGTCTTGAATTTTAAAAGAGCTGATTTTAATAAACTCAGAGAGAACTTGAGAGATTCCTTGGATGCATATTCAGAGAAGCTGCAAGATTGCAGAGAAAAGCCAGTGAAAAGGTTTAGAAGTGTAATGTAACAGCACATTTTTGGATATTTGAAGGGGAATCACACGGTAAAAAAGTCAAGACACAAATGTTTCATTGGCTAGGATGTGGATTTAACTTATGGAAAAAAGCAGGAACTCAGTGGTCTAATGATGCTTCTCATAGAACTGCATGAGATGGTTTGAATATCAACTCAAAATGCTTGGTGAGGAACATCAGAAATGCAGGTCTGGAATCAGAAAATCTTCTAACAGTGGGGCAAGGACTTTGCTTAATATGCAGTTCCTGGCTGGCTACGCAGTTCTTCAGAAGAAGGTCTGCTTTAAATATGTAATTTTAAGGTTAAAACCTGGGGCTGGGGGGTGATCTGGGAGTCTCCAGCGGAGGAAGGTGAGACCAGGGAGAGGGCCAAATCTTTGTCCTCCAGAGGAGCCCTGCCACCCCTCTCAGGCCATGCAGAGGATCCCTGGATGGCAGTGCAGGCTGGGCCCTAGCCAGTGGAGGGCAAGCACCCAGCCTAGCCCTCAAACTCCCAGAGCCTCAGGACCCCACAGCCCAGCCCAGCCCACTGCTCTGATGGGATGCCTAGCTGTTCTTACCTCCTCCTCAAGGCTGCTACTGCTGTTCTTGCTCTCCTTGGCTAAATGGCTCATGGTATGTGCAGGAGGGCAAAGTATGTGGGTCAGAGGGAGGCCCATTCCCTCTCCATGCAAGGTGACCTGACTTTGTAATCAAAGCATCCTCAGTGATAGGATGGGAGACCACAAGGAGAGGTGAGGAGGGACCAAGGGGCTGGCAAAAGGACAGCAGGGATGCTGGTGGCCAAGTGCTAACGCAGGACTTCCCCCAAATTCTCCCTCCCTCTCATAATCTTCCTTTTTCCCTTTTCTTCTTTTTCCTTCCCTCTTCCTTCTCTTTCCCATCTCCTTCCCCTGTTCTTCCTTCCCATCTTCCCTTTTTCTTTCCTCTTTTTTTTTCTCCTTTCTTGTCCCTTCTTGGATGCACAAATGCAACAGGGGAAACATTTCTCAATGCCTCCTTGCCTTGTGATCAAATGCCACTTTTGCTCGTAGTTTGTTTTCCTAGCACTCTTGCCAATGAAAACGGAGCTCAGGAGGGGTGCACATGGGCCCTCCGTTTTAGGCTGCAACGGCCTCCTGCAGCACTATGATAGAACTCCATTTTCACTACCAGAGGGCTGCAGGAGGCTGTTTTTGCAACTCTTGTTTACTGGACTACCAGAGGCTGTTGAAGGTGCATCTGAGAGCTTTGCTCCAGGACTTGTAGTAAACGTAGGGATGTTTGGGGGCAAAGTTGCAGCAATAAAGGGGAGCTAGGCCTGTTCTCTGGTTGTGTTGCTTTTGTGTCACGCCCCAGATCATTACAGCAGTCTGCCAATATTTGAAGGACTGCCACAGCAAGGTTGAGAAAAATAGAATGATTTAGAAAAGCAGGATTGGATGGAGTTGACAAGATCCTCAAGAAAGAAAAGTGATATGAAGCAGTGTATCATATGCTTCATTGATAGGCTATCAAGGTTCCGAGTGACAAACCCAACCAAGTCAACACTCCAAAATGTTGAACACATCATTTTGGCATGCATGAAAGCAAAACCAACTCTTAACTATTTCCCACAGTTTTCATATAATTAAAGAATAGATATCCCACCCCTCCTTGTCACCTAATTGTCCAATTGGGTGTTCTGGCATCTCCCTTGTAACTCCTTCCAGTCTGGCCAGCACCTGTTGAGATGACTTTGGTTCCCACGGGGCAATCTGTTGTTACTGTCTGGTTTGACATTCCAAGCCTTCCCCATCCCCTACACCCTTACTATGTGGCAAGCAAAGAAATGAAAAGATGGCTGCAGCAGCCTGGATCCGTTTTGAAGTCGACATAGGCAAGGTTAAAATTTGTGGTGAGTGGTATGAGTGTAATCTACAGTTAGATTTTCCTTCTCTTATATTTTGTCTTTATTTGTTTGTTTATTTTGCACATGGTTGCTTCCTCTGAAATGCAATTGTATAGCAGGCCTGTCTTCTGTCACTTTGCTAGTTTGAATCCCTGCTGCTATCGTTTCAAGATCACCAACTGTGGGCGTCGCACCCATCAGCTTTATTGGATGACTGAAGGTTTTGCCCCATTTCGCCAGCACAACACACTCCCTGCCATCAGTGCCAGCGCCAAGAGCCTGACCATCCCCCCAAAGACAGAATCTCTAGGTCCTGTGTTCAAGCTTCAGCCGCTGAGAATGGAACTGGCCCCAGGAAAGAGTATGAACATGGTCCTGGAAGGATCTTCTGACATTCCCAAGGTATTCTTCTGGATCCTGTGCTCGTGGGCAGGTGATCTCCAGAATTCCTTCTAAACTCTATGATACAAAGCGTTCCTCTGACTGATGACATGGCACTTCAGGTTCTGGGAATGGTCAACATCTGAGCAGGCCAAGCAGCTGCAATTTGCTAGAATTACAGTATATTGCAGAAGTGAGTATACCCCCTCACATTTTGTAAGTATTTAGGTATATCTTTTCATGTGACAACACTGCAGAAATGATACCTGACTACAATGTAAAGTAATGAGTATACAGTGTAAATGTGCTGTCCCCTCAAAGTAAACAACACATAGCCATTAATGTCTAAACCAGGGGTCGCCAACCTTTTGGACCTCAGGGACCCACCAAACTCATGATTTTAAATCCCAGGGACCACTAACCGGGTCTGTGGGCGTGGCCTAATTTGTGAGTGTGGCATGGTGGTCATGTGACTGGCTAGGCATGGCTTGTATGTAAATATTATAAATATTTATATAAATATTGAATTTTTTATANAATCATTCAGTGATCTATCTATCTGCCATCGGCTACCTGAGTCTGTCACATAAAATTTGCTTGCCATGGGCCTGCACTGAATAATAGAACCTTCAGTCCTAAGGGAGGTTTGGCTGTGCTTAAAAGCAAAGCCGAAGCTCTAAAGACTAGCTAAAAAGAAGAAATCCGACCATTTCCTGCTTCCTAGCTAATCGAAATCTCCAGGCACAGCAGAACAGCTGATGGTAAAAAAAAAAAAAAAGGAAAAATAGCAACTTAGCAGGCATGTTTGCCAGGTAAGGAGTGAGTAGGCAAGGAGGGTTCCTGCAGGCCATGTGGGCAGCACAGCCTTGTGTTCCTGTGCAGCCTGGATAAATTGCTTTGGGGGGGTGCTCTGGGGGTGATATTTCTCTGCAGCCCACCAAAATTTTCTTGGAGCCCATCAGTGGGCCATGGCCCACTGGTTGGCAACTGCTGGTCTAAACTGCTGGCAACAAAAGTGAGTACACCTTGAAGTGATAGTGTCCAAATGGGGCCTCAAGTAGTCATTTTCCCTCTTTGGTGTCATGTGACTCATTCGTGTTTATAGGTCTCAGGTGTGAAGGGGGAGCAGCTGTATTTAATTTGGTGTTATCACTTTCATTCATACTGGTCACTGGAAGTTCAACATGGCACCTCATGGCAATGAACTCTCTGAGAATCTGAAAAAATGAATTGTTGCTCTATATAAAGATGGCCTAGGTTATAAGAAGATTGCCAAGGCCCTGAAACAAAGGTGCAGCATGGTGGCCAAGACCACACAGGTGGTCCTTATCCTGTTTAACAGGATAAGTTCCACTCAGAACAGGCCTTGCCATGGTTGACCAAACAAGTTCAGTGACTGTGCTTAGTGTCATATCTAGAGGTTGGCTTTGGAAATAGACATATGAGTGTTGCCAGCATTGTTGCAGAGGTTGAAGGGGTGGGGAGTCAGCTTGTCAATGCTCAGACCATACACCGCACGCTGCCCCAAACTGGTCTTCAGGGCTGGCATCCCAGAAGGAAGCCTCTTCTGAAGATGATGCACAAGAAAGCCCACAAACGGTTTGCTGCAGACAAGCAGACTTAGGGAGCTGGATTTCTGAAACTATGTCCTGTGGTCCAGTGAGACCAAGATAAACATATTTGCTTCAGATGGTGTCAAGCGTGTGTGGGAGCAACCAGGTGAGGAATACAAAGACAAGTGTGTCTTGCCTACAGTCAAGCGTGGGAATGTCATGGTCTGGGACTATATGAGTGCTGTCGGCACTGGGGAGATACAGTTCATTGAGGGAACCATGAATGCCAACATGTACTGTAACATACTGAAGCAGAGTATAATCCCCTCCGTTCAGAGACCGGGCCACAGGGCAGTATTCCAACATGATAATGACCCCAAACACATCTCCAAAATGACCACAGCTTTGCTAAAGAAGCTGAGGGTAAAGATGATAGACTGGCCAAGCATGTCTCCAGACCTAAACCCTATGGAACATCTATGGGGCATCCTGAAATGGAAGATAGAGGTGCACAAGGTCTCTCATGTCCACCAGCTTTGTGACGTCATCATGAAGCAGTGGAAGAGGACTCCAGTGGCAACCTGTGAAGCTCTGGTGAACTCTATGCCCAAGAGGTAGTGCTGGAAAATAATGGTGGCCACAAAAAATACTGAATTTTTGGTCCCCATTTGGACATTATTACTTCGGGTGTACTCACTTTTTTTGACAGCAGTTTAAACATTAATGGTTGTGTCAGGGTTCTGGTGATTGCCCTAATTAAATCATGAGCCTCAAGCCCAGCTTCAAAAGAATCCAAAAGATTTATTAGGAGCAACATGTCAGCACTAAATGAAGCCAATTCTGGCATATGTAATTTACAGTCACTTGTAACCCTGTTTCCCTCCCTCTCCCCTGGGTGTTTCATAAATCAGATTCTTCCAGTGAAGCACGTTCATGGGCTGGGTGTCCTCAATCATGTTCTCCAGTAAAGGATTTTCATGGGCAGAAGACCGGTAGCCTAGCTACAGTCTTTGTAAGATAAGTGTGGAATGTACATCTGATTTTAAACTGCTATATTGTTCCTTCAGATTCCCCCCACCCTGTTTATGGCAACTCAAGAACAAGCATTGGAATGTTTTAGGAGTTGACAGGCTGTGTGTTGTGTTATTTTGAGGGGACAGCACATTTACACTTATACAAGCCGTATACTCACTACTTTACATTGTAGCCAAGTGTCATTTCTTCAGCGTTGTCACATGAAAAGATATACTTAAATATTTACAAAATGTGAGGAGGTGTACTCCTGTGATATGAGGCTTGACAGA
Organism: Laticauda laticaudata; assembly: GCA_004320025.1. Taxonomy (NCBI): domain Eukaryota; kingdom Metazoa; phylum Chordata; class Lepidosauria; order Squamata; family Elapidae; genus Laticauda; species Laticauda laticaudata. The sequence continues at coordinate 8,481 of BHFT01008936.1, forward strand.
GGCCTCGCTTAGCTGTTGTATGTCTGTGGAGATTCACATTCATCCAGGTCATGGTTGTTCCAAAGGTGCTTTTTAAAAGACAAACTGGATTTTCTTACTTTTTTTGTTCAAAAATTTTGCTTCTCACTCAAGAAGTTTCTTTAGATTTGGATGAGAAACAAGATGTCTTAGTTGCTGTAAGTGTAGTCCTTCATGGGTCTAAGTCTACATGGAGGGAAGTAAGTGGTGGGGTGCCACAAGGGTCCATCTTAGGCCCAGGACTCTTCAGTATCTTCATTAACAACATAGATGAGGGAATAGAAGGAGAACTTACCAAATTTGCAGATGATACTAAGCTGGCAGGAATAGCGAACACCCAAGAACCAGGTCTACCTAGAACTGTCTGATCTTGTGACCCGGTATAGATTGTTTTACTTTAAGTTACATCTCTTTTCATTAAACTTACACTTGAGCAAGAAAAACCAAAAGTACACATATAGACTGGGTGAAACCAAGCTTAACCAGGGGTGGGATTCTACTGGTTCTGTCTGACTCTACAGAACCGGTAGCTCCAAAGAACAGCAGTCTGGTGCTGTTTTGGCCCACCCACCCGCCTGGGCTCTTACCTGTCCTTTATTTCCTGCTTTTTCAACCGCAGCTGCTTTGCGCGGCATAGCTGCGGTTAAAAAGGCAGGAAAAAAGAGCTTTTCTAACTGCTGTGCACCTGCATGCAGCGCTTCTCAGCTGTCTGGGCAGCACAGCAAGTCGTAAATTGCACTTGCATGATGCACGCATGTGCACGCGACACAGAGCAACAGAACTGGTAGTTATACCGTTTGGATCCCATCCCTGAGCTTAATAGCAGCAACTGTGAGAGGGATCTTGGAATCTTGGTGGACAACCAGCTAACTATGAGCCAACAGTGTGCAGCCGTCGCCAAAAAAGCTAATGCAATCCTAGGTTGCATTAACAGAAGGATACAAGATCAAGTGAGATACTAATACTACTCTATAAAGCCTTAGTAAGGCCACACCAAGAGTGCTGCATCCAGTTTTGGTCCTCAGATGATAAAAAAGATGTTGAGACTCTAGAAAAAGTACAGAGAAGAGCAACCAGGATGATGAGGGGACTGGAGAATAAAACATATGAAGAACGGTTACAGGAACTGAGCCTAGCTATTCTAGTGAAGAGAGAGACCAGGGGAGACATTTTATTTATTTATTTTGATTTGTCAATCACTTACAAAATAATAGGTATAATTATATACATAGTTATGAATACATGAAATGGATATATATAAGAAAAATAAAAAAAGAAACAATAAGAGAGGGACGGTAGGCACATTGGTGTGCTTATGCACGCTCCCTACAGCCCTCTTAGGAAAGGGGTGAAGTCAATAGTAGATAGTCTAAGGTTAAAGTTTTTGGGGTTTGGGGAAGAAACCACAGGGTCAGGGAGAGTATTCCAGACATTGATCCCTCTGTTGCTGAAGTCGTATTTCCTGCAATCAAGTTTGGTGCAGTTAACCTTGAGTTTATATCTATTG
>BHFT01008937.1:0-13777 GCA_004320025.1 Laticauda laticaudata
AGAGAATGGTCAGGTTTACTAAAGAGGGTTTAGAGAAAATGGACCTTGGGGATGTCCAGGATAAAATTAACCATCTGCTCACCCTCCAACATATCACATCCAGCACTGTAACCAACAAAAGCCCAGCGGAATTATTAATGGGAAGCAAGCTTAGGTCGCAATTAGACAGGTTATGATCTACTTCAGTGGTGGGATTCAAATTTTTTTATTACCAGTTCTGTAGGCATGACTTGGTGGGTGTGGCAAGGGAAGGATACTGTAAAATCTCCAGTCAGAGGTGATATTTGCCGGGTCTCTGCACTACTCAAAATTTCCGCTACTAGTTCTCCAGAACTGGTCAGAACCTGCTGAATACTACCTGTGGTCTACTTTATCAAATGCCTTACTGAAGTTCTAGTAAATTATATCAACAACATTCTTCTGGTCCACTAATTTTGTCACTTTGTCAAAGAATGCAATAAGATTAATCTGGCATGATCTGTTTTTGACAAATCCATGTTGGCTTTTGGTTATTACTTTACTTCTAGGTGTTTGCTGATTCATTGCTTGATTATCTTTTCTAGAATCTTCTCTAGTATTGAGGTCAGGTTGATAGGTCTGTCATTTCAGGAATCTATTTTTTCTCCTTTTGGAAACTACATTAGCTCTTTTCCAGATCCTTTTCCCAGTGTCCAGGATCTTTGAAAGATATAGTTCAGTGGTTCTGAGATCTCGTCTGCCAGTTCCTTCAGAACCTTGGGTGTAATCGGGTGGGATACAAATATTTTCATCACTGTTTCTGTGGGCATGGTTAGCTGGGTGTGGCCATGTGACTGGGTGGGCATGGCTTCTTTTTTTTGTAGCACCCCCCCACGCTGTTTTTTTTTTTTTTATNTTTTTTTTTTTTTAATCTCCTGGGCCTCAGGCATCATGCCGGGTGAGTTTTTGCTCCCAGGACCAGTTGGCAAAAAACTGAGCACGGGAGCGCCCAAATAGCAACCTCCCACACACAACCTTTTTTGCCTCCTGGCCCTCAGGGAAGCCTCCTGGGTGAAGCAGTAAGACAGCAAGGGGGATCCTGGCACAGCTGATCATCAGAACAATTGATTGTCAGGAGGGAAAAAAAAAAAGAAATACTGGTTCACTTGAACCAGGAGCTTTTGGTTTTTTTTACTACTGGTTTACTTCAACTGAGCCGAACCAGGCCGAACCAGTAGAATACCACAATTGGGTGTCATCCATCTAGTCCTGGTGATTTGAACACATCTAGGGTAGACAGGTGTTCACTCACCATTTTCTTCCCTATTTTAACTTGTGTTCCTAATCTGTTTTTTGTGGTGCTGTTTTTGATAGGTTGGACTGTTTTTTTCCCTTTGTGTAAAGACAGATGCAAGGATAGATACAATATTTAGAGGAAGTGAGTTGACAGGTTCTGGGCACACATGTATATCTCTCATAAACAAACAAAAAAATACTCTCATATCAGCTGGAAATAAATTGCACGTTGTAGCTGTAGGAGAAATCAGTTAAATTGCATCTGTTTTTGTATCATTACTTGGTTTGAATTATTGTGGCTACACCCTAAACTTTATCTTGCTTTCCAAATAAAATTATGCTTTCCATGTCCTGAAGGGCAGTATTGCAGTGGTTTTGTTATAAATTTAAGTGATTCCTTTTAATGTTTCTGCTCATATGAAATGTTTGTGTATGCTTGACACAACTGACAGGAAAGCAAGTGATGCTAATCTAAAAAGAACATACATCTCTGTAATAATCAGATGTACTTCAGCTAATTTTCCATCCACAGAAATCTAAATCAAGATAATTCAAGTAACTATTTTGCTTGGATAAAATGAGGTCATTGCTCTCTATGTACTATAATCCCATTGAGCATAGCATATAACAAGTACTACATAAGAACTAAAGCCCATGTCACACCGGCCAACGGATGCCCAAAAAAGGGACACAATACGGAAAAACAAGCAACAATGTTCGCCATCCGTTTTTATCCGCGCTCAAAAGGGGCAAAAAATTTGCATAACCGGAGCGGATAACACGGATCGGGGAGGGATGCAGGGCTGGATTCAAAGTGGATGCGGAACGGAAGCCCAGCGGAGGGAAGCAGATGGGGCGGATGGCGCAACCGCTAGGCTTCCGGGGGGGCTTAGCGAACGGACGCGGAATGGATACAGCGGATGCAGAGCGATGCACAGCAGATAAAGCGGATGCACAGCAGAAGCCTAGCGGATGCACAGGGAAGCCGAACGGATGCCTGACGTTAATTGCGTATTGGGGGGGGATGCATTGCGCAAGCCCCCCGGATATAAAGGGAAGCAGCTCGCACGTGGCCAGCATTCCGAGGAAAGACCTGCTGCTGGACACTTCGAGTTCCTTGCCTGCCCTGCCTGCATGCCTGCTGCCAGCCTTGCTGCCAGCCTGCCTTCCAGCCAGCCTTGGTGCCTGCCTGCCTGCCTTCCTGCCAGCCTACCTGCCAGCCTACTGCCACGCCTGCCTGCCAGCCTACCTGCAGGCTCCTTCCAGCCCCCTGCCAGGCTTCCTTCAGCCTACCTGCCAGGCTTCCTGCCAGGCTTCCTGCCAGCCTACCTGCCAGCTTCCTGCCAGCCTTTGGGCCTGCCAGCCTTGGTGCCTGCCAGCCTCTGTGCCACCAGCAACCCCACAACCATGGGGAGGAAGCGAAAGCCTCAGCAGCCTGCCGCCATCCTGGCAAGAGGGACAGGGCCAACCTCCCGCACCCTGCCCCTGACTCTGCTTCTGCTGGGGCTTCTGCTGAGCTGCTCCTGGCGATGGTGCTTCTGCTGGTGCTGGGGCGTTACTCTGTTGAAGCTGCTCTGGTCCTGCTGGTCCTGCTCATGCTCCTGGGACTTGCTCGTCCTGCTCGTCTTCCTGGTCTTGCTCGTCCTGCTCGTGCTCCTGGTCCTGCTCGTGCTCCTGGACTTGCTGGCCCTGCTGTGCTTACTCTACTGTTTGCTGATCCTGGTCCTGCTGGTCCTGCTGCTGCTGCTGATCCTGCTGCCGCTGCTGCTGCTGCTTGCTGCTGATGATGATGATGATTTATGATGATTATGATCTGCTGGTGAGGATGACGATGATGATGATGAGTGGATTCCTGCTGGTGCTGCTGCTGCTGGTGGTGTGGAGGAGCAGCCCCTACTACCTGGGAGCCCCTCTGATAAGGGCCCATCTGGTCCAGCCAAAGGGAGGAAGAGGCGTATGCGGGGACGGGAGAGGAGGCAATACTACACTGAGGAGGCGCACGAGGATGAGGTGCTGGAGTGCTGAAGAGAAAACGACTATCTGTGGCGGAAGGGACACCGGCTGTACAGGGACACCAAGCGGAAGCAGCTGCTTGGAGAGAGAGGGCAGAGAGTATGGGTTACATTTCGGAGGTGCTCTCGGCTGGTGGAAACATATGCACACCTGGTACGGGAAGCTGCACCTTGAAGAAATCTGGCCAGGGCCACGGTTAGCTTACAGACAGAGAGACCTACGTAATGGCCAGGTGCAGCTTCCTGGAGGTCCGTCACCGAGGAGCACCAGCCAGCCCCTCTCATGACCCTCTCTCTCTGGCAGCCTGCTGAGACCATTCCTCTTCCGGCCGAGAGTCAGTCCCTGTCTCCAGGCAGGTTTCTGTGGAGCATGCCATGGCGGAGAACCCACGGACAGGTGTGGTAAAGCATGGTGGAGTGCGTAGAGGACTCCTGGTGCGGTGGGAGAGAGGAGACATCGAGTCCAGCACAGTCCTAGCCGCATCCACCACCCCCAGCTCCGCCTCCCAGAAAGGGAGAGAGCCGGAGAGCAGGAAGGGCTGGCCACAGCTGTCCTGCTGGAGATCAGAGGACACCATCAAGACCAGCATAGATCTCCTCTCTCACACTGGTCCACACCGACTCCTCATCCTCCAACCGCAAGCCCTTCCTCACCTATGTCAACCAGACCCTCAAGGACATGGCGGATCCACAGTACCAGCTGGTGAAGGACCGGCATTCACGGAGCTGCTTCCAAACCTCCAGACCCAGAGGAACCTGCTCCCCATCCAGTCCAGGTCTGCTCCTCCACCCCAGGTGATGTCCCTCCCAACCAAGCCTTCCCCAGACGCTCACCTACCAGGGCTACGGCTACCAGGAGGTTCAGCAGCACAGGCAGGCAGCCCTTCCAGTCAGGCAACAGAGTATCGGGCGACACCGTTGGCACCGGTTCCACTGATGCCAGCCATGCCCAATGATGCCACCGACGACAGAGCGATGCCACCCACACCACCGATGCCACCCACCGCCAGTCCTCACCCAGCTGCAGACCAGACACCCCACTACACTACTCTCCCTCCACCCCACAACCAAGCACGGCCTCAGTACATCTGTCATCAGTACTGGGGCTGACACCCCATGGCATGGAGAAGGACCTCTCAACATCGGGGGCTGAGCCAGCTGTCCGACACCTTCCTCAACACACCATCCCCTGTTGTCCTCTCGGGCCAGGAACTCCAGCACCACCCACCACCACAGCCTGCACCCTTCACCCTGAGACTGGGCAACCTCTGAGTGACCCAAGAAGAGTGCCAGAGACTGGGTAGCTGGCTATCTGTGGACTATATTTGGACACTTGACTGGTCATTTTTTTTTTTTACAGCTTGTTCAATAAAGTTTATCTTATGATTCACACACTTGTTTCGTTTCTTTGTTTTTAATAAAGTCTTGGTGGAAACTTTTAGAATTGGCTTAAGCCTTTGCATGGCTTGTGGGATGGGTTTAAGATAGCAGTAGGGTGGGCAGAGATACCTGTGGAATGAGCAGGGATACCTTTTGTGATGGCTAATAGCTGTGGGACAGATAAACTCCAGTGCAAGCATAGTGGGACTGTATGGTCTTACCTCCCAGGTGCCACACCTATGGCTCTTTTTTATCATAACAAATGTAAGATTGATCCACACATTTGAACATAAACACAACTCTTTATTAAACGCCCTGTTCATTGTAGGCCACCCAACATACATGGCCCAATCTCATCAGTGTGATGAGAACAGGCTGAAGGAAGATCATTAAGCATCTACCATCCTGTCTTGCCACTCCACCGCTCCCAGCTGGGGAGTGCACCAGTGTTTCAGGAGGTTGCGCTGCTTCTTCCCTTCTCGTGAGGCTCTATTGTGGCTTTGCACATCCTGAGTGTCAATCAGGTTTCGCCCTTGCCTCCATTCCCCAGGCTCCATGTTCCCCATTGCCTTGACGGTCCACGAGCCTGTTCTGCAAGACTGGGTAGCGGATGCGCTGAGATTGTGCAGGATGCAGCAAGCTTCCACGATCCTCCTCACGGTCTCTGGGCGATGCTGCATGGTGGTGAGAAGTACCTGGAACCTGTTGGCAGGATGCCAAAGGCCTTCACCACCCGCCTTGCCCTGGACAGCCTGTAGTTGAAGATCCTCTCTTCAGGGGTGAGGCATCTGGAGGTATAGGGCTTCATTTGAGGTAGGTTCTGAGGGAGAAGGTGTCATCCCCCACGATGAAGTAGGGCATATCTTGCGTGTCGTTGGGCAGAGGGTCTGGATCTGGGAAGCCACGATGAGGTTGCCTTCCAGCCCCTCCTTGAGGTGACTGGCGTTGTATACCTGGGCATCTGAAGATGAGCCGTTGCCTGAAGCATCGATGTAACATGAACTTGTAGTCAGCATCGACCATGGCGAAGAGGACGATGGTGAAGAAGCCCTTGTAGTTGAAATAAGTGGACCCGACTTGGCTGGAGCTCTTGCAGCCACGTGCTTTCCCATCTATGGCTCCAACTTGTGTTTGGGAAGTTCCACCTCTGCAACTTTCTTCCATCTTCTTCAGTGGAGGGGCACTGGAGAAGCTCCTCCTTGTATTCTTCGATGATGGCCAGCACACACTTCTCTGACCACAACGCTGATGGTGTTGGGTGGCACCCTCCAGGCGTACTGCATGCTTTTGTAGAGTGGTCCCTGAGGCCAGGTGGCCAGAGTGAGTCCAACCTTGAGCCCAGGTTCCAGGCTGTGCCGGAAGTTGGTGTTCTGCTTGGTCAACCTGGTGTCAGGTGCTGCACAACTTCGTCAAATCATGGCTGGAGGCATCCTCATGAAGTTCTGGAATGCCGAGTGTCTTCGTTCCTGAGCTCCACCATCAGCTTGTTGTACAGTCCGTACTCTGCTCTTCTCCCGATCCATTTTCGGACCCAGACGCTTCTTGGCCGCCTCCTTTTCTTCCCATAGAAGAGTTCACAGAGCCTGTAGATGCTTCGTACTGTTGCAGAAGGATGGTGGCTGCCAAAAGGACTGTGGGTACGATCCACAGTGGACATGACTGGATGCTGTGGAAGAGGAAGAGTCAGATGAAGGCTGCAGAGGTCTGCACAGGTGGCTGCTGTTCTGAAAGTAGATGCAGATGAGTTGCTCCCCCTTTTTATAGGCCAGTGTAGGTGTCCCTTTGCATCCTCTTGGCATCCTCTAGGCATCCTACATATCTGAGATAGGTTCCCTCTGCGAACGTTTTTTCCGTTTTAAACGCTTTGTTTCCGCTTGGCACCCGTTCTGTTATCCGTTCTGCATCTGTTCCGTGTAGTTTCCGCTTCCTCCTGCATCCGGGTGGATGTGCGCTTGCGCAGCGGACGCCTCGCAGATATGTGGATGCATAATGGATGCGTAACGGATATGTAGCAGATGCATTTCCGCGCAAAAAGTGTTTAGGGAGCCCAAAACTTTGGAGCGGATGAAATGTCAATAGACGGAGCATGGACGGACAGAGAGGAAGCCAAACGGAGGCAGTGAGTAAATCGCGTTTTTCGAACGGATGGGCGAAGGTTTTTTGTCCGTTTTTACATCCTCTTTGCATCCGTTGGTTCGGTGTGACATGGGCTTAAAATACACAGGGAGAGAGAGAGTGAGAGAGAGAGAGAGAGAGGCAGGCAGGCAATACAGGTAGTCCTTGACTTAAACAGTTTTGTTTAGTGATTGTTCATTTTAAACAATGGCACTGAAAAAAATGACTTATGACCATTCTTTCAGACTTATGATCATTTCAGATTCCCATGGTCACAGGATCAAAATTTAAATGCTTGGCAACTGTCTCATATTGATGACACTCGCAGTGTCCCGGGATCATGGGAATAATCGTTTGCGACTTTCTGACAAGCAAAGTCAGTGGGGAAACTAGCCTCAACTTAGCAACCACGTTAGTAACTTAACAATGCAGTGATTCACTTGACAACTGTGGCAAGAAGGTCACAAAAGGGGCAAAACTCAGTTTAACAATTAGCAATGGAAAAGTTGACCTCAATTCTCCAACCTCAAAGTTTCAAAGCTCTCCTTACCCTACTTCTTCGAAGTCCAACTTTTGTTTCCATGGACTGTCACAGGGAATATCGTAGGATTACACAGTTCTGATCTTTTGTAGGTATAGATACATCATGATGTTTGAATATCGTTTCCAAGACCCTCATAGCTGCTCTACCAAGTGCTAGTCTATAGTACACAGTATTTCTTGACTGCTTGTTCCTTTAATATTTATGGTTGATTCTGAAAGCTAGAAGCTCTCCAGCACTTTGGTTATATTCACTGTGAATTCTAAGCTTTGGTTGTTCTACTTGTTGTCATTAGTTTGGTCTTCTTCATATTTTTATTTTTAGTCCCATTTCTTCACTGTACTCTTCATGAATACTCTTAGCTTGTGTTTCTGACCCAAAACCTTGTCCAATAAAAACAAAATGAACCAAAGGGAACAGAAACCTTTTAATGATTCTTGCGAATCCCCAGTTAAAAGGCTGCTGCAAACTAATGAACTTTGGTAAGCACGAGCCTCACAAAACTGTGTTGGGCTGTTTTTGAGGCTGCCAAAATAACAGATAAGGTTACCTAGAAATATTTTATGACGCAAGAAGTCTTAAAATACCAACTAAGATACTAACAATATCCATGAGACTCGAGTTTCAAAATGTCTTTGCTTCCTGCAAAGCTTCCATTCACAGCTGGCTTTTATCTTCTTGAAGGAGGGGCCATTACCTTGCAGCCTACTCAGTGCAGTACAGCGAACCAGCAAATTGTGCCCTTGGCTGGCCCATGCCTCTCTGCCCGCCCCCCCCTTCTCATCCAGTCAGTCTTATTGCGCATGCCCAACATCATGGACCTTGTTCTCACTCCTTAGGCATTTCTTTCCCCCCTTCCAACGAACAGCTGTTCTTGATGATCATCTGTGCCAGGATCCCCCTCGATCCCCCTTGCTTCACCCAGGATGCTTCCCGGAGGCCCAGGAGGCAAAAAGGGCTTTCAGGGAGGGTGTAGAGGAGGATGCTGTGCATCCCCCCCACCTGTGTGCTCTGTTTTTTGCATTCCTGGACCCCAACGAAGCCTTCTGGGAGCAAAAACACCTCCCCCAGGAGGCTTCCCTAAGGCCCAGGAGGCAAAAAAAAAAAACAAGGGTGGGGGGGTTGCTGCAAAAAAAAAAAAACCATGCCCACTCAGTCACATGGCCACACTCACCTAGCCATGTCCAATTAACCATGCCCATAGAACCAATTGTTAAAAATTTTGAATCCTCCCCCTGCTTGGAGGTCTTCTAGTTTAGGGATCCCCAACCTTTCCGGCACCAGAGACCAGTTCCTGAAGAAAAATTGTTTCCCACAAACCGGGGGCAGGGGGAGGGAATGGTTTTACACACAGTGTAACTCCCATACATACGCAGATGAAGCTTTACTTGCTCGCCTGCCACTTCTGCGTTTTCTAACAGGCCATGGACACCGTGGTACTGGTTCACGGACCAGGGGTTGGGGACCCATTTTAGTTCATCCAACCTGATGTCTCCCTCTTTTTGAAGTCAAAGCGCTATGGTGCCTCACCGTCCATTTCATTAGGCTTCTTAAAATAAGCAGAGATTTGCAACAATCTCTCAGACTGACCTTTCTCCCCCCAAACCAGTGATGGGATTCAAATTTGTTTACTACTGGTTATGTGGGCATGGCTTGGTGGGCATGGCAGGGGAAGGACATTGTAAAATCTCCAGTCAGAGGTGGGATTTGCCGGTTCTCTGAAGTACTCAAAATTTCCACCGCTAGTTCTCCATCCAGAACCTGTTGAATACCACCTCTGCCCCAAATGTAAACATTGTGGCAATAGCAAGGATGCAGCACACAAAAAAGGAACAACAAAAAAAGCCACCACCACCACCAAATGAAGTATGAAATTTAAATTTAAACCAATGAACTTTAATCTCAAGCTGTCTACTATGGACCTCACTCCATTCCTAAGAAGACTGTAAAGGGGCGTGTATAAGCGCACCAGCGTGCCTACTGTCCCGGTCCTACTTTTCCCATTTATTCATACTCATTTATTATGTATATACTTTTACCTGTTTATACTTATACGTTTATATGCTATGTTCATACTTGTACTTGTTTTCTCACACATGCTTCACAAACTAAATAAATAAAAAGAAAACAAATAAAGTAATGGTAAGGAGGGAGGGCTATCTTTATTTTCTCTCATTGGTACAATTGGAAGGAGTGTGGAAGGAGTGTTTTCCACCCCTGCAGACAACTGAACCTTGCAAAGATAGTGATGAAGACATAAACGGAAAATATAAAAATATCTCTGAGGGCTTGCGGTGAATTTATTGGTTGTTGAAAGTGCCTTTATGAAAATACATGTCAGGATTATTATACACAAATTAATTCTTAGGTGTATCTGTGACTTCTTCTGTATGGTCTTCCTTGGGTGTTTCCCATGGCAAAATTCAGATGGTTTTTAAACTTTTTGGACCAGATGATCTATTCCAAAAGTCTCCAACCTTGGCAACTTTAAGACTTGTGGACTTCAACTCCCAGAATTCCTCAGCCAGCAAAGCCAAGGTTGGAGACCCCTGGCACTCTATTCCAATGTTTCTCACCTTTTTTTCACCCATGGCCTTGTCTAATCTTTTGTTTCTGCTGTGGATCCACTTTTTTACTTTGTAATCCTCAACTTACGACAGTTCATTTGATGACTATTCAAAGTTACAACAAGACTGAAAAAAGGGATTTATGACTGTTTTTCACCCTTACGACCGTTGCAGCATCCCCCATGGTCACATGATCAAAATTCAGATGCTTGGCAACTAATTCACATTTATGACGGCTGCAGTGTCCCAATATCATGTAAACCCCTTTTGCGACCTTCTGACAAGCAAAGTCAATGGGGAAGCCAGATTCACTTAACAACTGTGTTACTAATGTAACAATTGCAGTGATTCACTTGACAACTGTGGCAAGGAAAAGCCATAAAATGGGGCAAAACTCACTTAACACCTGTCTTACTTAGCAACAGAAATTTTAGACTCAATTGTGGTTGTAAGTTGAGGACTATCTGTACTTTGTTGATACTAGGCCAGTAATATACTGTAATTACAAAAGTGTATATTTACTCAGTCCTGGCAGATGTTGCAACAAAGCAACAGATCAGTTTTGGCACACAGGTGTGCATTTGCATTTTTCTGTCAGCGTTCCAAGTAACAACCTCCAAATTAAAAGACTCAGGTTGTCATCTTCTCAAAAATCCATTTTATGAGAGATGCCATATTGGCACATCTGAGGAAAATCCAAATCTGAGATTTCTGGGTTTTTCTTAGCCCAAATAGAATCCAAAATCCAACCCCTGCACCCAGTAGTTCATCGCATGGTCCAATCATTACTTTGTTCCAACTGGAGACTATCCCCAGTCACTCCCCTCCAGGTACAGAGTAACATGTCCATGACTCTCTGAGAAAGGAATGTTGTTGTGGCTAATTTTCCACCGCTCCTTGAAGTCCCCTTCCCAAATTCCCAGGCACTGAATGTGGGACTTCAGAAGCCTCAAAGAAAAATGGCTTCCAAACTGACAATTTCTTTAGCATACAGTATTACACCTTTACCTAAGCATAAATTCTACTGAGTAAGATTTGCTTCTAATGTCCGTGGCGGATTTCACAAGGAGTTTATTTCCTGTGCAATTCTATCTCAGTCCAAAGCATTCTTACACAGGAGTAAGGTCCCCTGTCCAAAATTAAGAAAATCTCTTTCCTGGAGGCACAATAAAAGTGGTAACTTTAAAATCCATCCTGCCTGGATTTATCAGCACGTGCAATCCTGAACCTTTAAACTTTTGGCTTCAAGAACACAAGCTGATGTAAGTCCAGCAGCTGATTTCTGAGGTTGACTGCCTGTTTTGAAGCTTGAAGCCAATTATGCTTTTCCAGCCCTAAGGAGACTGCTCTCCAAGTAAACAGCTGGCAGCTGCCAAGCAAAGAACTTGTGCCAGTGGGAGTTGTTGGACCTGACCTCACCTCTTTTCAACACTGTCAGCACTGTCCAACTATTTACAAAGTCTGCTTTACTATTACTATTAATCTTCTCATCACTCCTTATCACCCATTCCCTCCCACTTGTGACTGTATGACTGTAACTTTNATTTAATAAAGTTTTGTTGAGTTTTAACAAAACAAATATGACATCTTATTTGAGTACAGCATGGTTCCGGGTCATCACATTTCCATACAGACACAATTTAATATACATATTCATCTTATGTATTCAACTTCATATCTTATTACTCTTTTTCCAACTTCTCACTCTTTCTCCCTTTACTTCTCTTAATTTTCTTTTACGGTTATCTCATTTTCTTCTTATTCAATTGTATTTTTTTTAACCTAAATTTCTATATCTTTTTATTCATTGTACTTATACTTTTGTCTGTCTTGTTTACAATTTGATATTATAAATTTGATATTGACTCGTACTTATGACTCACATTTATGATGGTTGCAATGTCCTGGGGTCCTGTGATCACCTTCTAACAAGCAAAATCAAAGGGAAATTCACATCTATGTTACTAATTTAACCAGGGCAGTGATTCACTTTACAACTTTGGCAAAGAAGGGCGTAAAACGGGGCAAAAACTCATTTAAGAACTGTCTCATTTAGCAAGACAAATTTTGGGCTCAGTTGTGATCATGAATCAAAGACTACCTGTATTAGTAACTGAGACACTGGGTTGGTATATGGTCTCTTTGGCAGTTACTTTGCATTTTCGCTGTGTGTAAAATTTAAGTTTATTTTTTATTGCATTTTAAAATTTGTCTTAGCTGTCCAGAGTCACATTTGTGAGATGGGCAGCAATATAAGAGCAATTTAAATAAAGAAATATTTGGTTTTAACCCAGGGCGTGGTTTAAATAAAGTCAATTAGGACATATTCAGTAAATATTGGGGAAGCATCCCACAGTTTGCTGTGTTGAGAGAACTGAAGTTCATTCTTTACGTATGTGTCTATGCATGTACTATATGCACACAGGTTAATGTTTACTTGTCATGTACTTTTAGACTTAAAATAACTTTTTTATCACTTTGAATATACACTAATCGGCATACATTAAAATAAAATTTCATTGCATACAGCTCTCAAAAGGTCTTCATCTTTACATAAACATGACAGAATAAATAAATAAATACAAAATTATGCATATACCCACATATATATGACATAGAGAAACTCACACATCCTTTTAGAAGGTACAGTGAAAGAACTGCAGCAAAAAATTAACAATATTCTGACTGTGGCCTTCAGTTTGCACATGATGCGGTTATTTCAAGAATTTTATTTATTTACTTATTGCATCATTAGAATATCTTGAACTCTGGAATTTTTGCTCCAGGCTAAGGAGAAGACCCATGGAAACTTAGCAGTCTGCAGACTAGAGGGATAGAGGGGTAAAAAGAATTAACGATATCCTGAATGGAATTTGTTTTTTTCAGGGAAGGGGGAGGTGTCCTATGGCTACCTCATTGTCATTTACTCCATTCCCTCGTTCACACAGTGTTCGCTGACATAGATTTTATTCGCATATATAAGTTAGCAAGTAAGGATTTTTCTCCCTTCACATTAATATTCATGCTTCCAAATTTGTAGATATCTTTCTGGAAGCACTTCTTATTCCATGCAATTTTTTAAAAAATGCTATCAGCATTTTGGCACCTTGAGTACTCACTTCTAATTCTAGAATCAATTATGAGCCAATTAATACCCACCAATTCCAAAATATTTTGCTGAGGGAATGGCCCAGAGTGTATCCTCTATAACAAGATCTATTTAATCATTTAGTTTGTCTTTCTCTTTTCATATATGACCTTCATTCATAAAAGCTAATTTTGCTCAAGAATCTTCAACTTCCCTGGGAGTTTCCTGAAGGACCAAGTAAACATCCCCCTTTTTTGCATCTCTTCTGATACTTTACATTCTCAAACTACTATAGTCAAGAGGCAGAATCTGTTTTGGTTCTGTGAGAGGAAACCCTTAACTCTCCACCTGTCTATGCTTCCTTGCCTTAAACCTTGCTTTTATTGCTTCTTATATGATATATATTAAAGCACTAACTTGGTAAAAGACGCAAACTAAGGGAAATTTGTGATCGGAAATTGTATAAAGCTACCAGTTGCAATTAGCTCAATTTTAGGGCTATTTTGATGTAACTGTCTAGGACATTACAAGAATAAGGAACCAAAAAGTACAAATGACAAGAGTTTTTCAAATAAGTGCCAAGAGGATGGCATTGTTCTGTATAACTTGGAAGGTTCCAAGCAGTCTCTTCTGAATGGCCAGAAAGGCCAGTAAAGGATTGGTTTATTAGAAACCAATCCAAGGAGCTGCTCAAAGGCGGCAAAGTTAAAAGACTGTCGTTGGCTACAAGCTGGCAGGCAAGCCTTTATATAAAGGGCTGCCGCGGCTTGAGCCAATGTTCCGTTACTGTTTGCTGTTAACTAATAAAGAGTTATTTGTT
>BHFT01008938.1:0-12055 GCA_004320025.1 Laticauda laticaudata
ATGTCTGGAATACTCTATCTGACTCTGTGGTTTCTTCCCCAAACCCCAAAAACTTTAACCTTCGACTGTCTATTATTGACCTCACTCCTTTCCTAAGAGGTCTGTAGGGGTTGTGCATAAGCACACCAACATGCCTACAGTCCCTATCCTATTGTTTCTTTTATATATTTTTTATTTTTCTTATATGTATCCATGTATTCAAAACTATATTTTTACTTATACCTATTATCTTGTAAGCAATTGACAAATAAAAATAAAATAAAAAAATAAAAAAAAACTATTCCTTCAGCAGGAGTCAGGAGATCTAGGAGTTTCTCCTAAAACCCAAATTAGAATATAACATAGAATAAGGTTTTAGAAGGCAGCAGTTTCAACATTCATCCAAAATCAAGAACCCGGGGAGGCAGAACCTCAGACTGGCTGGAGGGAAGTTCAAACATCATGACAGAAAGGGTGGCTTCACAGAAAGAATAGTAGAAACTTGGAACCAACTTCCAGAGGAAGCTCTGGCTCAATCATCAGTAAATGAGTTTAAACATGTTTGGGGTTTTCCTGCAGTCACTTTTCTATGTTTTTTTTTCTTCTTTTAATAAAATTTTATTCATTTTTCACATATTAAAAACAGCTTTTGTCAGTGAACAATAGTTCCAGGTATCACATTTCCATACAAACATGACTTTAATTACATACTCATCTTTCACATTTGAATTCAAATCTTACCATTACTTTTCATATTTTCTACCATTTTTATTATATATGTTCCTCCAGATTATTTTATATATTTTTTCAATATATTACTTGACCTATTTCCTTAAGCTTTAAATAATCTCATACTATCATATTCATTATTTGTGGTTTTCTCTGTCATGTTCGCACTTTAATCGCATATACTTAATTAATTCATCATTCCAGAAGTTCAATCTCAATTCAAACATTTCAAAAATGTTTCCCCTACTATTAGCAATTTGAGCGTGCCACCCCTATGGCTTACATATCATGTAATTAATCCCCCTTTAAATCCCATTAATTATTTAATTTTTAACTATCACCTAATAGATTAAAACCAATATTCTTCTAACAACTACTACCTTGCATATATACTTTTCAGTTCAGGTCTGCAAGTTTCTCCTTTAGTTACATACAGAATATATATAATTTTAATAGAAAAAATTAATCTATTTAATTCATTATAAAAACTGATATTATTCTCCTAATCCCCATTTCCATATTTCATTTCAACTATAATCTATACATTCATTATACATAGTTAATAAACTTTTCATAATTCCCCTTTTTTCAAAATTCTATTTAGCTTTGTATATAATTCCATTAAAGAAATATGCATATCTTACCATAACAAAACAATGTCAGTTCCAATCTCTATATTTCACTATTTTCTAATAGTAAAAATTAATCTATTCAATTCTTCATAAAAATTAGTATTATTCTCCTAGTCAAACTTATCATAATTTCCCTTTTCACAAGCATTCCATTATGTATAATTCCATTAAAAAGAAAAAAATAGCAAACCTACAATAACAAAACAATATCATTTCCAGTTTCTCATTTTGAAAATCTGTATTTCGCTATTGTCTAATTAATTTATTACTTTTAATTCATTTATATTACACTTCATCAACTTGCAGAATCCCCTCTCTTAATTTTAATTAACCATTATTTCTGTGTCTTTCAAACAGACAATTTCTTTTCATCTTTGCTCTCTTCCCATATTTCTTTGTTTCCTGGTCCTGTTTCTTATTATTTCTTTTCCTCTTCATTCTTCCCTTCCTTTTCTAACTCCAATTTTTGTCCCCCTCTTTTTTTTTTAATAAATTTTTTATTGATTTTCAATAAACAAACATACACAAACAAAACACAAAACATAAAACTTTCTTTTTGTCAAGCGGCTTAGTCCCGGGTTACATCTTTTTTGTACAGACGTAAATTCAAATTCATGCTCACTTTTTATTCCATTTCATATCTTATTTACCATTCTACATTTTCTATATAGCTTCTCCCCTCTTGCTTTCACTCTCTTAGATTCTATTTTATTTCATCTCAAATTTAAATCCATTTATTGTGTGACATCTTTTGTCTGTCTACATCAATTTTCTGTTATTCTTTTCTCATTAACACAGAATTCCTTCCTGTAATCACTGGATTGAAATATAACGTCTTTAAATGTTTCGCCCTAAATTTAACACTTAAAATAATATGTACTTTTTCATTCTGATTTCTGCTTAGTACATTCTGAAAGCTACATACTAATGTATAAAAATAATAAAAGAGTAATAAGTTTATAATATAATGTAAAACAATAATCCATAGCAAATTAAGCTTCTATTATTAATCCAGTTTTCTAACATTATTTCAAGATATAAATACAATACAATTCTATGTACTTTTGCAGATCTTTTTTTTAATCATATTTTTACCCACCTATCTCTGAATAAATCTTGTTCTTTACATCTTGTTGTAAACCTTTGTAACTTGCTCTTCCCTTTTGCCCGCTTCCTTTTCTTCTCCAATCCTTGCCTTTTTACCCCCTTGCCTACTTAATCCCCACCTTCTCTGTTTTTCCTCTTTTTCTGTTGCTTTCTGACATTGTATTCAATTTTTTCACTTATTTTTCCCTTTTTTGGTTGTTTTTTTAAGTCGTTAAAATTCTCCACTCTCTTTCCCCTCTGCCCTTTTTCTTCGCCAGGCTAAATGTTGTTTGTTCATTAAAGATGGCTTCTTCTTCATCCCAGCTTTCTTGTTCTTGTTAGTTGTCTGGTAGGGTAGAAAATCGCCATTTCTTAAAAATGGAAAACAGATCCAGAAGAGCCCTTCCCTTCTTGTTCCTCTTCTTTTAGCTTTTTAATTCAATTTCAGGTTCTAACACAGTAGTGCCATTTGTGAAAAGTTTTTTTTATACAACCCAAATGTTTTACTCTTTCAATAATGATTTCCAAAAGTCCCAAGTCACCAAGCAAATCCAAATACACACAAGACTGTTTAATTTGCACTCTCTGTCGTTTTTATACTTTCTTTCCTTGGGTTATAGGTTCAGTTACAAAGCTCCAATATAAAATATTCTTTTAGAAGTCTGTTGTTACGGTTTTAGGCTCTGATCTTATAAATCCAAGCAGCCTCCTCCAACAAAAATCTTAATATTAATTCTTTCCTCTCCTTCCCACTTATTAGCAAAAAAGAGTTTTTTTTTCTCCATTGCTCAGAAATCTTTATTGTCCCTGCTTTAATTTAGATTACTTGCGTGATGCCCAAAAGGGGTTTTCCGATCTTCTCCATTTCATTTGCTATCACTGTAAGGAAGGAGAGTGAGAAAAAAACCAAACTGTTCCCTTTTTTTTTCATTTCACCGCTTTTTCTGTCTTTGTTGGGAATGATGTATCTTTAAATTAAAATATTTAAAAATCCCGAGGTATTTAAATGTTACTTATTATCACGGTTAGCAAAAAACTTTCACTTTTCTCAGCTTCCTCCTGCAACATTCTTATCCGGATGAAAGCTTCTTTGTGGCGGCCATTGCTGACCCCGCTCCACCACTTTGTGGAAAAAGGGAGTTATAGCCAGCTGAGGGAGGGGGTTTGAATTCCCCTGACCCGTGCTGGATCTCCCCTATCTTCAGTTAGCCTCTCCTGCGGTAACTATAGCCCCAAATCCAGCTGATCATGAGGCACTCCAACGGCGATCACCAGCAGAAACTGCGCACAATTCGCGGATTCTTGCACTGTGGAAGCCTTGCAAACTGGAAGGTCTGTTCCCCCTCTCTTTTTAAACTCCCTTCTGCCCTTCCCTCTTCTGTTGTTTTTTTCTTTTTTTATTTTGTTTTGGTTTTTCAAGGATGGACCTCCTTTTTAATAACCATCAACCATCAAATTGATCAACGTTGAGAGGGATCTTGGGGAGTCTTTAGTGGACAACCAGCTAAATATGAGCCAGCAGTGTGCAGCAGCAGCCAAAAAAGCTAATGCAATCCTAAGTTGTATTAACAGGGTGCAATCAAGAACAAGGGAGGTACCACACCTGGAGTCCTGCATCCAGTTTTGGTCACTACATTTCAAAAAACACATTGAGACTCTAGAAAAAGTACAGAGAAGAGCAACCAGGGTGATTAGGGGACTGGAGACTAAAACATATGAAGAACGGTTGCAGGAACTAGGCTTGGCTAGTCTAGTAAAGAGAAGGACCAGAGGAGACATAATAGCACTCTTCCAATATTTGAGGGGCTGCCACAGAGAGGAAGGGGTAAAGCTATTTTCTAAAGCGCCTGTAGGCCAGATCAGGAATAATGGATGGAAACTGAGCAAGGAGAGATTTAACCTATAATAAGGAGAAACTTTCTGACAGTGAGAACAATCAACCAATGGAACACCTTACCCTCAGAAGTTGTGGGAGTGCCGTCACTTGAAACTTTCAAAAAGAGATTGGACTGCCATCTGTCAGAAATGGTGTAGGGTCTCCCGCTTGGGTGGTGGGTTGGACTAGATGACGTACAAGGTCCCTTCCAACTCTAATTATCTATTAAAACAATTTCAAACCTCCTATTTTTAGTTCCCCTTCTTTTCCCCCTTCGCCTTAACTTTCGTTGTTTTAAATGTTCATTAAAGATGGCCTCTTCTTTACTCAGCTCCTCTTCTTCTGACATCTCTCTTTGTTCTTCATGCTCTAAGATCACCATTTGTAAAAGTTGCAAAGTTGGGTAAAGCAGTTTGCCTTCTTATTGTAACATTTATTTCATATTTCTAAGTTCCAATTTTAGTCCCAAGATAAGATCTGCCATTTTTCACTTTTATCCAGTAGTTTAATTTGACCAAAGTCTGTAAAATTTATTTCCAACTATCAGTTTTTATTAATTCCTCTTTTAGGTTTTCCAAGTTCATATTATAGTTCAGTGTTATGTCTCACCGGTACCAACAAAGTAAAAAGTCCAAATTTCTAATTGAAAACACAAACAAGCAAGCAAGTCCAGGGATTACCGGGTGAAATTACTTGAGCTGATAATGTTCTTGGCAGTCTCACGCAAGCTGTCTGCCAAGTTTGATAAGAAAGCAGAAACATAAATCAAAAGCTGTCAACACACAGAGAATCCAGCAAAGCCTCTCTCACTAGTTAACACGTTGTCCCGAACAAGAACCCAGAGCTAACACACCCACTTTTATTCCCTGTGGGGCGTGTCAGTCTCTCATCTCAGTCTCTGGTTTGTCCTTTCTTTTTGCGTTGCATCTCACGCTTTTGCCTGCGTCTTTGCCTCGCATCAAACCAACATTCCTCAGCTTTATCCTCAGTTAGAGGCTCTGATACGCTCTCCTGATTATCTGCCGACACCTGAGGTACAATCAGGGAGGAAGATCCTGCTGAGGAGGAAAGTCCTGGGGAGGAAGTCAATTCCAAATCCTCTAACAAAGCAGGCTCAAACCTCAGAGCCAAATCCTCCCCTTCCTCATTGTCCAAGTCTGTGTCTTCCAGCAAAGCAGGCTCAAAACTTAGAGTCACAACAGTTCAGTGTCCATAAATTAAAATTTGTGCCAAAGTTACCAAACAATCCTAAAATGGCTTCTTCCTGCTTTTTTCTTTGTCTTAATATTCAATAATCCACTTTCATCTCCCAGGGTCTCTATTTTATTGTGTCTTAATCCATTAATTTGTTTCAAATAAGTCCCTGAAGGTACCAGATTTTTAAAAGGGAAAAAGGAATAAAGGGAAACAAACATTTCCTTTGGCCACTAGATGGCACTCTCCATTATGTCTAAAAACAACTCTTTTTTCTCCCGCTTCCCCCCCACATTTCGGGCTTTTAGATTTCAAAAGTTCCAATAAGTCCAAGTACTCTTTTTTTCCCTTGACACATTCAGATATGGCTTTAATTATGAATTTTTAGTGTCAGAGCCATATGTTTAACCCATATAAGCAGAAATCTCTTTCTAGCTTGTTCCTTTTTAAGGTTCAAAGCCACTTTAAGCTGTCAGAATTTCTTTCTTCACTTCATTGTACCCCACTTCAATTAACTCAAATTTTTTTTTTATTTAATTCTGCAGTACCTTTTATTTAGAGATTGCACTCAATTCTCCTGGTTGCTGTGCTGTCCTCTTCTTTTGTGCTCCTGATCCTGATCAGTTCACCTCTTCAGAGTGGCCATGTTGGCCACTGCTACAGCTGTCTTCAGAGGGAAATATTGCCAAGCCAAGAAGGAGAGATGTGGCTACCCTCACCCAGCTGGTAGTCTCCCCCCTTTCTGTGCCACCTCTATGGGATGGCTCCAGCCCCAAATCGAGTCGATAGGTGCCCTCCGATTGGAGACCATGAACCAAAACTGCGGATGATCGCGGATTTTGGTCCATCAGCGAGGGAGTCCAGCCCAGTTTTCTATGTTTCTAAGTATATTTTGCAATGGGTCCGTCTGAGGCAGACATCTAGGATCAAGGATGATAAATATTTACAGACCCCTCACTTCCTGGACAAAACCAGTTTAAATTCCTACCCTCAAGAACATTTTTTTCCCCGAATGCCATCACTCTGCTAAACAAATAATTCCCTCAACACTGTCAAACTATTTACTAAATCTGCATTACCATTACTATTACTCTTAATCTTCCCATCCTTCCTTTCACCCATCTCCTCCCATATGACTGTATGACTATAACCTTATTGCTTTGAGATGAGACAATTCATGTAGGAGTTAAAAGCAGCATCTGAGGTCCCTCAGGCATACAGGGATAGATAAGGTAATTTAGAAACCCCTCCCCTTATCTTGATGTGTATTTGGTGAAACAAAAGCCAGTATGTTAATTCCCCCCTCCATCCCTTCTGTAGAAATGATCTTTTTCACAGTTTCCCAGGGCATATCTAATTTTCCCCCACCCCCTTTTTAGAACAAACTTTTCCAGAGATTCCTAGGACACATCTCACTGTGGAATTTTTATGATCTTCTCATCTCCTGGCTGTGCCTCTCAGAGGTGATAGGTTCTGGCCATCTGGCTTTTTTCCCTCCATTGTATCATGTGTGGGTTATACAAATCTGATATAAGATTAAATATATTCAGGTTATATCAAGGAAGGATTTCTTTATCAGTCTCCCACCCCCTTTTCTTCTTCCACTGAAGAAATGACAGATACACGCATCTGACATCTATTCTATTCTATTCTATTCTATTCTATTCTATTCTATTCTATTCTATTCTATTCTATTCTATCCTTTCCTATCCTATCCTATCCTATCCTATCTCTGGATCCCAAGACTCCACATATTCACAGCTGTTGTACCAGGGTTCAGTCGAAGGCTGTTTTCCCCAATAGAGACCCCCATGGCCTCCAGACACCATATAAGGGCAACTATAGCATCACTTGGATCACCAGGGGTAGAGACACAGTGCTGAGCAGCCTATCTCAACCCCTGGTGTCACATGATCTCAACCAGTGGGTTTCATGACCAAAAACCACAGAGAGCGCATTGAGCCCCCTGGTGCTACACAGAGCAGCAGTTTGAGCTGGATCGCTCACCCCCTGTCAGCACCAACTGGAACCAGCCACGAAGAAAAGAATCAAACCAGTTCCACACTGCACTGCCTAGTCCCAAAGACTGCAGCCAGCCCAGAATGCTCGATGGTATCAAAAGCTGCTGAGAGGTCAAGGAGAGCGAGTTGGTGGAGCCAACTCTGACCTCAGTTAATTCACGCTTGACTTCTGACCCTGTTTCCCCCTCCCCTCAATATGTGTCATCAGTCACATTCCCTAACAAAGCAATTTTGGGATTGTAAAAGTACCACCCTCTGGCCACTGTGGGTTCCTGTGGAGACGACCTTGGCATATCAGACGGAATGTGCCTTGTTTTGGCTGAGATACCAGCTCCTTGATGCAGCAGTGAAGTTCGCACTCGCATCCCCCTTGCCCATGACAACCTGACAGCATTTGCGAATTGACGCTGGAGCTGTCATGCAACCACTCTTGGGACAAAATTGGACTAAAGTTGTCCTGCAGAGTGAGGGTCTAATGATGGCTGCCACCAGCAACTCCTCCTGAAGTGTTATATTAATCACATACTACCTTAATCATTGCCTGCACCCATGCAGTAGTCACCATCCTGGAAGCAGGTAACGGAGAGCATTTGTTGAGTTCAAAGCATAGAAGAGTTTATTACTGCTATTTATACAAAATAATCTAGCCAATTAATGGACAAAACTAAACTGGCACAAAATACGGACAACAGAATTTTTTTGGGGGGGAGGCTGGACGTGGGTCTCTTGTGGCCACACAATGACTCCAAACTGATGACACATTTAATCCCGCCTTCCAGCTCAGTTGCTTCCCTCCTACAAACTTCCACAAACCAGGAGGGACAGGAGTCTAACAAGCAAGAGGCTGCTCTGACACTTCCTCAGGTCCATTCCCTCAGGTTCAACAGGATCACATTGCTCCCAGATAAAAGTGCAACTCTATTCTCCGGGCATCTCTAATGGTTATTATCTGATGCTTGGTCTCTAAACAAGAGCAAATCTGAGCACTTTTGTCAGGTATTGCACACATTCCTCCAAGTGGCACAAAGCTGCCATAAATGAGTTTAAGCCTCAGGAATGACTCAACAATCTTGAAGGACCTCTACTCCAATGCCAGGAGCCACTGTGGTTCCTTTTCTGCTTGCAGTCATTCTGATCCTGGACCTGTTCAGGGCCATCTGTCCACATGCAGATCTCTCAACCATTTGTGATAGGAATTGGCCCTCCTCCTCTCCTCACCCAGCTGTGCTGTCGTCTATTGTGGCATGTATTTAAGCAACTGGGGAATTATTACATTATCCTTCTGATCAATGTCCCACCTTATTTTACTCAGACTAGAAGAAAGACGCTTACAAAAGGTAGGTCTTAATTGGTCCATATCCAACAAATGGAAAGGAAGGCCTCTCTTTGCCCTGTCAGCCGCTTTGTCTCCTATCCAAGTCATGTATGCCTACGCAGCCTTTGGCCAAGGAAGTCTGAAAAAAGAAAATTAAAGAAGTGTCCTTCGTCCTCCATTACCACAAAATGCAGTTGTTTGGCAACACACAGGCTTTGTAATGAGAGCAGCCTGGATGAAGGAGGCAAAGAACTCAGGTGGGTCTTCTATAAGGAAAACCCAAGATCAAATTTCTGCAAATATGACACTGTCATTCAATGTGGTGAATTAAATCTGTGGACTTAGCAATGATGCCAAGAACTTTGATGAAGTCTGGGTGTTTGGGGAAAAACACAAGTGCTTTGGGCTTCACCTGACAAAAGGGCCAGATGCCACCAGGAAAATGATAAGCGATATTCACCTTTTGAAACTTCTCCTAAACCTTCCTGAGGAAACCATGGCTGCTGACGGTCCCCCTCCACCCCCACTCCCCACACACCCCAGGTACAGAAAAGCAGGAATCTGTAAGCTTGTTCTGGCAGCTGCAACATGGCAACAGCCATGAACTTTTCAAATGAAGTCCCAGAGAATGGAAAAGGGTCAGGATCAGAGCTGGATCAGAAGCAGCTCTTACTTGCCCACCCCCAAGACCCTGAGTCTGGGGGGGGTTGTTGGCCTTCCTTTTCCTCCAAGATGACAAAGTGGCAGTCAGAGGAGTGGCTTTTTTCCCCAGCTGTCCAGAGTGCTGAGAACTTTCCAGTCCAAAGAACAGAGGGGGAGATGGAGGGGAGGGGGGTTGGCATCAAAAGTGGTTGGAAGCCGGGCCAGAAAACACCCCCCCCCATTCTACCCTCTCTTCTTCCCCAGAAAGTGTGGGGTCCTGGCAGGTGACCCCCACCGTTGCCATCCTCCTTCCCAATTGCCCATACCTCTGGGAGCTCCATGGAGGCAGCTGCTTCTGCTGTGGGTGGCCGTGCCAGGACTGCCTGCTGTTCCCCTGGCATGCTGTAAGATCCCCCCAGCTCAGTTCCCCCCCCCCCCCCCCCCCNCCCACCCCCCCACCCCGCACATTCCAGGAAGACTCATTTTGGACCTGCCCCCTTCCAGCTCCAGGAGGGGGAAAGCCCAAAGAGCTCCCTGGCTGGCCCCTTCCCTGTTCCTTATCTGTCTGCTGTCTGGAGGAGGGCAAAAGGTGAGCTTGGATCCTTCAGATTCTCCCATCCAAATGCCAGTGTCTGGGGGGGGCGACACCAACTCAGTGGCAGCACCCCTTTTTTATTCACTCTCCCCGTATATTCCTGCCCTGTTCTCTTTGGTAAGCCAGAAATGCCCAGAATTGCGCAAGAGGTCTGTATGCAATCACAAGTTTTCTTTCTGGGCTAAAAGAGGGAAGTCCAGAACAAGCAGGAGGAGGAAGGGAGGAAGGAAGACACATCAGCCATATCAGCACCACCACCACCACCCCGCCTTTTCTCCTCCCCACCTACCATCCGCCCCCACTCCCACTCCTTTGTGTTCCTTTGCCTCCCTTTCTCATGTGTACAATGTATTCTTAGATCACCTGATTTTTTTAAAAAACAAAACTGAAAGTGGTCACACTCAAACTGGATTTTTGGAAGGCAAATTTGACTAAACCAAGAGAAACGCTAAATAAGGTATTCTGGGAAGGAAACCTTAAGAGCAAAGGTTTTGCAGCAGTTGGGACTTTTCGAAATGGAAATCAACAGATTGCATCACATCAGGTGATGTCAGTGAAGAAGAAAATCATCTAAAGAAGCTGATGTGGTTGGACAAGCAGCTTACAAGGAAACTGGGACTAAGAAAAGATGCTTATAGTAAATGGGAGGAGGGGTCCCATACAAACAGAGAACTCTGCAAAACCTCTCTCCAGAAAAGTCTCAACGAGGCCAGGAAGGCGAAGGTAGAAAATGAACAAAGGTTGGCAAACCAAGAGAGGCAAAATTTAGGAAGACAAATTCCTTCAAATGTGTCAGTAGCAAGAAAATGTCAATGGAGGTGATGGGTCTATTGCTATTTTAGATGGCAAAAGCTGAACAGGTGACCAGGAGAAACCAGGAGAATGCAGGTGCTGTTTTGACTCTGGAAATAGTGATTTCAGGAGCAAGGAAGGAAGGAGTTTGCGGGTGGGGTGGGGGCTTTGGGAGCTGGAGGTAGGCGCCACAGTTTTGTGCTGGTTCGTGTTCTTCCTTTGAGGCTTGTCTCAACTGATGGGGAATGAGAGGTCCTGCCCACGGCCCATGTTCTTCCAGGTACTGCAGGGCTCACTGGTCTCTCCACCCCTTTTGAACATCTACATGAAACCTCTGGGTGAGATCATCCATCACACTGGGACGATGTATCATCAGGGTGCAGAAGATGTCTCTGGCGAATCCAGAGATGAGCTTGGGGGCTATGGGGGCTGGATGTGGGACAGGCCTCCTGCTAAGATGGAATCTTCTGTTTCTGAAGATTCACCCTCTCTGGTTCTAGACGGGACTGCACTGCCCCAGACAGATCTGATGTGTAAAATGGGGGACTTCCTGGGGGAGTCACAACTCCTGCTTGAGGAGAGGGAGGGCAGTTGTGGCTAGGAGGCCCTTTGCCTAACTTGATGTTGTATGTCAGTTATACCCCTTCCTGGATTGAGAGGCTCTTCTTTCCATCACTCATGTCCTAGTCTTCTCCTCTATAGGTTACTGCAATGTTGCTGCCTTTGAAGAGCATTCAGAACATGCAGCCGGTATAGGATGCAGCAGGAGGAGCAGTTTTAGGCATCCTCAGAGTGGCGAGTTGCATATATAACCTCTGCGATGCAAGCAACATTGGGTGTCAGTGTGCTTCCAGGTTGCCATTCAAGGTGCCAGTTATTACCTCTAAAAACCTTAATTTCATGGAACCAAATGACCTGGAATCTTATCTCTATCTCATCAACCTATCCCCTCAGGTCAAATAAGGAAAGTGTGTTGTGGACCCTGTGGTTAAAAGAATGTTGTCTGGGGAGATCTGTGGAGAGAGTCTTCTCTGCTGATGCCCCTGCTCTGTGGAACACCCGGCCTCCTATCTTCTTTTCGCTGATGATGTAAAGCTATTCAACACCACAGACAATACTGCTCCCTTTCAAAAAGACCTTGACTATGTATCAGAATGGTCAAACAAATGGCAACTTCAAATCTCAACAAATAAA
>BHFT01008939.1:0-11765 GCA_004320025.1 Laticauda laticaudata
CGCGCATTACTTTGCCTTACATATCGGCAATGTATACGTCCGTCTATCCCGCTCGTTAAGTCGCCCGCCCCCCGTCCAATTGTTGTCCGGGGCTCTGGGTTTTATGGCAAATTGGGGGGGCACTTGGAGAGCGAGCGGATAACAACGGATGGAAAATTTGCTTGTCCGCTGTGTCCTTTTTACATACGTTTTGCATCCGTCGGGCGATGGAATTTAAAAAAAAATCTAAAGTTGTTAAAAAGAAGAGAAAAAAAATCTTGTCCAAGGAGTTTTTTTTACAAAAAAAAAAAAATTAAAAAGGAAAGACCAGTCTGGTTTAAAAATTAAAAAGCTTTTACAAAAATCCAAGTTCCAATAAAAAGAAAAAAAACCCTTCAAATTTAATTTGTGCTTTGTCTCGCTGCTTGACCAATTCTATCTTCACTTTTTAATTTAACTTTTAATCTTTTAGGATGTTCTCTCCAAAAAGTAGTAAGTAGAATTTTTATCTCACCAAACTGACACACTTTCTTTCCAGATTTCTTCCATTCCAGAGAGCTGTGCCAGCTTCAGCAGCTTTAATGGCTGCCTCTCCACCATGGGAGAAAAAAGGGCTTCTCCTGGATCAACCAGGGATTTTGCAATGTCTCTGGGATCAACAGGATGTGCCCTCCTCAGTCACCGTCTCTACGGGGTGGTTTAGGTCCAGTGGGACCATCCTGCAATGGAGATATCAGTGGCGACAATTAAAATAATTATTTTCCCAACTAGAAAAAATGTTGAACCTGGTAGAAATGAATATTTAAATCAAACATTACTTAGACTGCATTTCTGGGAACATAATATAAAAACTATATCTCTGGGAACATAATCACAAAATGTATTCAAGTTTTCTCTAAATAAATAAAATGAAGTTATTTCTGAAATAGTATTTCTAAATAATATTTCAAAATTAGCTCTAAAATCTATTGAAGTTTTTGGTGTTTTTAGCAGGTCTTTTTATTAGGTAAAAAATGCTACCACTAAACAAACGTTTTATACACACACACACACACCTCTATATACAGACATGATAGTTGTGAAATATTTTTTAAAATGTTTTTAAAAAGCAAAGTAAAACCAATAAAAATATTTTTAAAAATGGATTCTGACAGCCCACCTTATTTTTTTTCTCACCCCTCCTTCATTTTTACAGCCTGGAATTACTTCCTAAATATTTTTATAATTGTACAAGTGTTTTTTTTTTCCCTAGTAGTTTGCAGCTTCCCTCTCTTCCCACTCTTTGCTTGGGAGGGAAAAATTGTTGTTTTTTCTCAAGGGAAAAAAACATTATGGAAAACCATTTTCTCAATAATTATGGTACTTTCATCACTATCGGGAATCCTTCCTTAGAAATGGTTGCAGAACTTTTCCTTTCTCTGGAGAAATTCAGAAAATACAATGCTTTATGTGAAACTTGAAAAAGAATTACAAAATTTAGAGTATATTATGTGTCTTGTGGAAGACTTCAGCTAATTTAAAACAAAGAGTCTATAAACAGGTCAAGACAGAAACAGCAAAACACGTAAACGAGGAAAGGATAGGTCTATTCTTTATCTCTGCCAATCCTGAACCTGCTTATTTACAATGTGATTGTGAACCATAGGTGATTTTGGATGCTTCAATCTTCAACCTACTTTTCTAGTTTTCAGAAATCTAGTAAAATTGACACTGAAGAGATGCCTCACTCTCAACAACATCCAATCCAGAATGTATCCATATTAGTCACCATTCAACCAGCCAACTGCCTGGTTGCCTCAAGAAATATTATGCGATGGGTACTGTGACAGAGGACAAGCTGGTCCTTTTATAGTGTTTTTTTCTTCTTCTTCAGTATCTCCTAAGTTTCAGTAAGATCTGTGGCAGTGAAGTGCCAAAGATCTTATTTGCAGGGATTCATCAGTTCTTCTGACAACAGTTTCAAGGGCAATGTGTTACTCGTGAATAAAATTTGCAATCTTTTCTTGGGTAAATTGCAACTTGAACCTTTGAACAAGTGTCATTCTTTGGACTCAATTTTAAGTCTTTTATTAACTCTCCACTGGAAAAATATAGTTGCTGTAGGAAGATTTACTACTTTTCTCAAAACTCAAAAGAGCCAGGGGCAGGTCAGTCTCTCTGAATAATAAGATCCTCGCTTGATCAGTCTTCAACAGTCTCATGACCTCCAGATATTTTGAACTACAAATCCAATATAGTCATGTCATCTGCAAATAATTGAACTGTGGTCTGATTAGCTGAAAGGTTGCTACATGCACTGGCATGCAAGAGGTATTGCTAGGCTAAGTCTATACAATGTCTGGATTGGGAATACACAATTGTTTCGGATCAGAGGTCTCATTTGAACAATTGAGAACATCTTCTATAATCAGCTACAAAATATCCACTTACCAAGAGGCAAGATTGCTCCCTATCATCTTTCTCCTGAATAACTGCCATCCTAGGTTACTTTTATATATTTTTTCTCCTGATCAGATGGGTATGCTACCCTTCCAAAACAAAGCCCTAGTATTTTAACTTTCTAAGAATTCATGTGGGATTGATATACTGTAGAGTAGGCTGGAATCTGATATTTGCACTGCAAAAATTCAGCTTTGCATTAAGTTTTTAAATAAAAAACCTATCAGATAGGGTCAGGAGCTAAACAGGCAAGAAACGAGGACTCTGTGCATACATTGCTTTCCATAGGTACAGTGGGGCCTTTTTTGGCCTTGGCTGCCTTGGCAATCAATGAAGCTGTACTGATTTCAGCTTCATTGATTTAAAAAAAAAACCAAACAAATAGCTAATATAAGTCAACTAATGTAGCAATGAAAGGAAAAGAGTCTTATGGAAAATATCTGGAGGGGTGGAGTGTTTCAGACATCACAAAAGTGTTACAATAAAAATATGCTTTAAAATAAGAGTAAGTGTGGAATATACAATTAGTTCCAAGCTTTAGGTTTGTATCTCTCAAATACCAACTTCCAGGCCACCTGGTGCATATTTTGAAAGGAGAAGATTTCAAAGCCATAAGTCTAACCACCTCCATTCCCCAGGATAGATCTAAAGTTGTTCTTAGGATGCTAGTCAATGTTGCATTCAATGGGGTTATATTACCCCATAAAATTAATGTCATGGAAATAGCCTAAGAATTTTTAATTACAGATAGTAACACAGTGTGCAGAATGCAAAAAAGGTGAAAATAAACAAAAAAAGGTAGATCAATCACACTGGGGCAATTTAAGCCATTTGCCAGCCAATGTTAACTCTGGAAATAATGGTTTGTAGAGGAAGAGAGAAGAACGAAGCCCAGAGCCTCAGACTGGCTGTAACTCAAAAAAAAAAAAAAAAAGGATCTATGCTTTGTTTTGTATTTAAAGAGAGAAAAATCAGGACAGAAAATTCAAAGGTAATAAAAATGCCTTCTCATGGAAAAATGCTTCCAATTAGCAACATTAAACTACTCAGAAGATTTACTATTGGGAGAATTTGAACAATATCAAATGGAGGCAGCATGATTCTAAATTTGAGCATATTGTAGTTTTCTATATGGTATATAAATTCAATTTAACATTGTGTGTGTGTGTGTGTGTGTGTGTGTGTATGTATACCAGGGGAAGGATTCTACTGGTTTAGCCCGGTTCACATGAACCATTAGCTCTGATGATCAGCTGTTGGGCCCACCTGCCTGCCCCAGCTCTACTCTGTGCTTTATGTCCTGGTTTTCAAGTTCAGCTGATTCACGTGGAATAGCGGATTGCCGTGCGTCAGCTGTTTAACACAGAGAGATTGCTGGAGAAGGTCAGTAGCAAATGTTCACTGAACCAATTGTTACAATTGAATCAGACACTGGTGGACACATAGTATGTCATGGAAAATCCATCCACAGGAAGGAAGGCAATTGACTGTCCTGGAACAGAAAGGTGGGAGGACTCAGCAACAGAGTTGTCCAAGTTATGAACATAATTTTTGTGTCAAATACATATTTGTTGTCTTCTAGGTCAGTTTGGTGATATCTTATCATCTTTATCAATTCACCTAGCATCTTTCAGCATTTTGTTTTACCAGTATTCTTCCAGTGGCAAGATGGCATGCAAACAGTCCACAATATTTCCACTTGTCCCAAAGGTATTTTTCCAAAAGGTATCTGGACTTTCTTGTTTTTTTTTCTTTTAAAATGTTTCACTTCTCATACAAGAAGCTTCTTCAGTTCAAAATGTTTTGAAAAGGGAATTCCACCACAAGAAAATCCAATTGCCTTTTGGAAAAGCACCTTTGGGGCAACTATGACCTAGGCAAAACTATGGCACGCAGAGCCATTTGTGCCGGCACGTGAGCTGCAGGCAAACTTACCTCACTGTGCATGCATATGCCTCCAGCTGATTTTTGGCTGGTTTGAAGCCTTTTTTGGCCTCTCAGAGGCTTGAAAAAAGCCTCTATAGGCTTTGCAGTATGAATAATAGGCCCATTTCATCAGTATATAGGAAGTGATGAAACGGGCCTATTATTCATCCTGCAAAGCCTGCAGAGGCTTTTTCAAGCCTCTGGGGGGCCGAAATAAGCCTCAGATACAGATACAGATAATCAGAGTTGGAAGGGACCTTGTAGGTCATCTAGTCCAGCCCCCCACCCAAGCGGGAGACCCTTGTGAGACAAATGGCAGTCCAATCTCTTCTTGAAGGTCTCAACTGATGGCGCTCCCACAACTTCCAAGGGCAAGCTGTTCCTGTTTGGTTGATTTTTCTCACTGTCAGAAAGTTTCTCCTTATTTCCAAGTTAATCTCTCCTTGTTCAGTTTCCATCCATTATTCCTTGTCTGGCCTAAAAGGAGCCTTTAGAACGTGAGTTGACCCGCGTTCCATCCTGTGTGGCAGCACCTCCAAACTATTAGGAAGAGCGTCTATCATGGTCTCCCCTGCGTCTTCTCTTTACTAGACTAGCTCTAAACGCTCAGTTTCCTGATCAACTGATTTGATTAGTATGTTTTTAGCCTCCAGTCTCCCTAATTTCACCCTGATTGTCTACTCTTCTGTACACTCGTTTTCTAGTGTCTCAAATATCCATTTTTTATAATTTGTGAGCCAAACAAAAACTGGATGCAGTAGCTGCTAAGGTAGTAGTCTTTACTAAGGCCTTTTATAGAATGGTTAGAATTAGATACTTCCTTGATGCTTAGACTATAATCCCTCTGTTAAATACACAATTTAGGATTCAGCATTAGCTTTTTTTGGCCTGCTTGTCGCACACCCATAGTAGTTCATATTTCAGGCTGTTGATGACTAAGACTCCAAAGATACCTCTCACAGTTACTGCTATTGAGCCTGGTTTCATGCCAGCTCTATATGTGTTTGTTTGGGTTTTTCTTGCCTAAGTGTAGGACTTACTTTTCTCTTATTGGAATCTTGCATATTTATTAGAATATGGCGCCAGTGTTCAGTTGTCAAGAATCCAGTCTGGATCTTGAGGACCTATCTTCCTGGGTGTTAGCTATTCTTTGCCAGCTTAGGTATTCATACTGCCGATTTGGTCCGAGTTCCCGCCTGTCTATTCCCTTCATTCTAAGGGTGTTGAATTGGAAGATATTTTGGAAAGAGTTACTTGGCCTAAGACGGAACCCTTGTGGACACCAACACAATTTTCGCTTATACTTTCTCCATTGTAGGAACTTCTTAACACATATATAAGGACCTCGCATCGACTAGACCTTCGTCCAAATCCAAGGTTGCCCTCATGCCCAAACGGTTGTGGACACACCACAACTAAAATAATTCCGATGTCCCTATTCAATTCCATCGGGAGTCCGGTTGCTCACGGCCCTAGTCCAATCGGAATGCCTAGAGCGCCCCAGGCCATATAATATACAAGTGAAAAAATTAATGTACACTCCCGTGTCGCCGCACAATAGACGTGATTATAGTGACGATATGGAATATCACACCAGGGTTCCGTTAGCTCTTTGGTATAACTGATAAAGTTGAGAGTATATTGCGCTCCTACGGACGCGAATGTACATTCAAAAATATTGGAAACTGAATGTGTTGCCGGAAAGTGCCCAAGAGCCCATTTCTTAGCCAAATTATCTTCAAAGTCGGTTAGATCTGTAAGCAATTAATATCATTCATTGGGATAAAAGAATAACAACCTCGGCAGTGGCTCATGCATCGCGCACTGCGTTGAGATATTCTCTCACGAGTTCGGTTCGGGCCGATCGCATCATGGGTTCTAACCTGATGAGGAGGCTACTCACCATCCCAGTGCTCATGTGCTTAAGACCGATTCTGCTAGTTGGATAGTAGAACCATGAGAGGAACATTACACTTGCATGAACCTCTTAAAGGTTGCCACGACTATCTTACGAATTCTGGGTTCAGACTAAGGTACACTGCTGGTTGTTCGGGTCCTTTTATGGAGACTTATAACCTTTAGAAGACTCTCAACTCAGGATGCGGTATATACTCTTAGCAGCTGGGGATCTTGAGAAGTACGAGTTGCCCTTGCACGAGACTTATTGATATTTGTTCATCCTGATATGATTTTTGAACATTGTACAATAGTATTAGACTTGGTGACACTTTTTGCGCTTGTGTCCGTGTTTATCATTTGGTTAGTACAAAATATAATGTCCAAACCAAC
Source organism: Laticauda laticaudata (assembly GCA_004320025.1). NCBI lineage: Eukaryota > Metazoa > Chordata > Lepidosauria > Squamata > Elapidae > Laticauda > Laticauda laticaudata. Next base: position 6,634 of record BHFT01008939.1, read on the forward strand.
CCTCTTTTCTATTTGTTTAGCTATATTCTGAAACACCATATCCACAGTTATCTTACTATCTCTTGTGTTATCCCTTCACGATGACTTTCGCCGCGTAATTTCTTTAACACTAAAGTGTCACCCAGTATAGAGTGCGGAAGTTATCTAAGCTAATAGATCGCAGCGCTCTATTAAGCCTCTTGTTGATTATGATCCTCCTTAGCACTAGCTTATCGCGGATTTCTTGATTGCATCGGCAGCGGATGTATTCTTGTGGGATGTGGTTAGAGGTGTCGAGACTATTGCTGCGCACTGCGACGTATCCTTCTGTTACTTAAGTTCCACAATCTTGCGTAGCCTGTGCACGACTTAGTCAAGTTTTTTCTAGCCTCTTGGTTGAAGTCTGTGTAGCTACTTTCTGTGTCCTCTATTCGCTCACTGCCACGCTATGATGTGCCTCTACTAGACCTATTGTCGCCTTCTTCTTTTTTATCACTAGCTGTCATATTTTGCAATCAACAGTCCTTTTTAAAATCATTCATATTTCTATAACGCAGCATTTGAATCTCAACACAAAACTCTTTCCTCTATTTATCTCAGGATCTAGTCACTCCATGCTTCTCTCTATGCGTCTTGTTCATTTCTCTCATTACAGTGGGAGTCGCCACTCTTACTAGAGCTTTAACTTCTATATACAATGCTGTCGATCTGATTTATTTCCTCTATACTTAGTGAAGAGTATTAAGTCTCGCGGACGGAGCTCGCGATGTCAGACCACCTGCCATTCTTCTATGCGGGCGCTTTTATCGTACGGGCGTGCACAGACATGTATGAGCTCTGGAATATTCCTGTCTTCTGTTTTTCACTTGTGCGTGTGGTTGGGAGCTCCCTTTACTATCAATCACTTTTCGTGTGTTTGGTAACACACCACATCACATACTACATACGGTTGGTTTTCCTTTTAGATTTCCTACACCAGATATGCTCCCGACTTCTAATTATAAGTCACCTATACAGATTCCACACTCTGGATGTTATTATGTCTGTTGCCTTGGTGTTTGTGTTATGCTGGGAATTCTAGTATGAATGGTCCCACTCTATCACCAAAGGGTGCTGTTTCACTACCACACTGCCTCATCACTTTCACTAAGGTCAATGGTGTTTTACGCCACATATCTAATGATGCGCCTATAGTCTTGGATATCCACCGAACAACTCTCGTTCTACTGACGATAGTAAGTGCTAAGTAAGCATTGGAGGTCTGAACTGATATTTGGATTTTCTCCAGTTAACGTAATGCACACCACTCGACGATGTCTCAGTTGTTTGAACGCGTATATGCCTATTTGAAGTTATCAGGGCGTCATTTGGTCCACATCAGGTTCACACGTGTCATATGCAGTGATTGTTTTCCGCTTTCCCTCTTACATAAGGTAGGCCTTCACATTCACTGTTGTAAGACATTTAGACATATTTACACACGAAAAGCCGAAAGGCAGCATAAAGATCGCATTAAAACTATTTTGCTCTCGGCCATTGGTACCACCCTTGCTGATCGCTATCGATCCACAGCCGAGGACTTTTGGTTACACTTAACTGTGGGTTCAATTAGACTATACCTAGTTACATAATATATATTACAAGCTTCGCAGGCCTTCCGCATGATCATGAGGCATATTACACTCGGCTCATTGTCTATGTGCTGGAGCATGGATCGACCTGCATGAAAATGTTCCAATTTCGTATGAATAGACGCTACTTCTGCCTCCCGCCAACTACCGTCACCTCTTCTCTTTGATGTTTCCCCCGATATCCATATTTGTTAATCTTAATCTGAGTTCTCCTTAATCAGTGGTACAACTCCACTACCACAGGTACTGGTGATCCATGCTTAGTAGCAGTAGTACAGTCTCGCTTCATGAAAGTTGATTGCTCGTGACTGGAGGATACAAATCTAAAACACTCTTAATATCAGAGATACATTTGGTTGGATCCAGTATAATAGGAACTAGTATGTTTTCTGTTTAACTTATACAATAAAACATAGTTTGTTGGCGTGACCATATCAGATTCTCTATATATTTTACAAGGATAACTCAATTTTTAAACTTAAGAAAATTTATTTTTTAAAAATAATATATTATTTAAAGACAATAATCATTAGCATTAAATATATCATTAATTAAGTATCCATTACTCTTAAACATTTTTACACAATCCTTCTAAATATAAATATCATCTTCTATAAAATTAGATTCTAATCTTTCTTCCTTCGTATATTCACTTATCTATAAATATTATATCAATGACATTCCCATTTCTTTCTTTATTCAATTCCTCATTTTGAATTTCATTTATTTTATTTAAAAAGAAATGTGTGTCGCTATTGTCAGACGATAAACTCTATGTATAGCATTCTGTCCATTGTTTATGAAAATAATCGATATATGTTTGTCACGCATAATGGTACTGATTAGGACATATAGTAGGGTATGTCAATATCACAGATAACAGCACAAACACACTTCGTTTAAGTTTGAACCTTATGACAGAATATCTTGATTAGCTGAGTTAGCTATGACTTATGACACAGTGAAGCCTTTGTTCTTAGAGCCTTCTCCATTTGCTCTTGCATTCCTATCATTGTCTATACACGGTGTTGACAGATATCGTAATGCCATGCAAGCATTATTGCCTTACCACGCACCTGGAACAAACTGGCAGTGCACTAAACCTTCACTTCTCTTACCGCCTTTCTCGCTTTGGTTCCGTTTGTCTCGTTTCAAAATGTCAACCTCTTGTGATTTCTTTTCTGTCTGGCTTTTTCTAGTGACCCATTCTTTCCTGCTTGGCTTTACTACGATCTTGTATATTTAGGTATTCTATGCCAGCGTTATTATATCTCGCTTAGGTATGTCCTCAACATCACGCACATAGCTCCTTCTCTGCTTCAGAGTACCAAGCCTGCTAATTGCTCATTCATGTATTGAGTGGCACCACCTCTCTTTATTTTCTGCCTCGTTATCGGTAGCACTATACTTCTGCACTTTCTCCTTACCAGTCATCCTTAATTTTCCGACCTTTGATTTTTGTTGGCTTTTTTTTGTCACCATCTTTATTCTCTCGTCCATCTCTCGCCTTACTTTTCGAGTATGCGCTGTCTTTACTACGACATTTTGTTGCAGGTAGATATCGAGTGGCCTCCCTGAGCAAAGCTCCCCCCACGTCCACAGTGTCGTGTGAGTCCTCCCGCACTTGTTATTTTCCAAAACCTAGCCAAATACGATAGGGGGGCCCTTATGTACTGGCCAGGTCGCAAGCATCAATTCCTCAGAGTCGTGCTCGCCACCGTTGGCAGTCCAGGGTACAGGCTGGGCCGGAAGTTTGGTGCTCCCTGCTTGGTCAACCTGGGTCTCAGATACTCCACAACTTCCATCAAAACATGCTGGCGGCATACTCATGAAGTTTCTGGAATGCACTTAGTGTCTTTGTTCCTCAGCTCCACTATCAGCTTGTCAGTAGAGTCCCAAACTGCCACTCTTCTCCCGATCCATCTTCAGAGTCCAGATAGCTTTTGGAACATCTCGCTTCTTCCGCCTTGCATAGAAAAGGTGAACAGTCCTGAGAGGGCTTGTTCTGCGTGTTGAAATGATGGTGGCTACCCAAAAGAGTGTGAATGTCCATGGTGGAGAAGAATGATTGCCTTGTGGAAGACAAGAAGAAGGTGAAGAGGTCTGCACACCAGGGCTGCTGGACTGAAAGTGAGATCCAGGTGATTTCCTCCCCCTTTTTATAGGAAATGTTGGTTTTCCAGTAGGTGTCCTTCCACATACTCCAGACATCCTCCAGACATCCTAAATATCCAAGATACGTCCCCTATACGAATGGTTTTTTCTGTTTTAATGCTTTATATCTGAGCTGCATCCACTTTCATCCTTTCAACGTCTGTGCTACTAATGCTGTGTGTCCGTTCCATGTCCATTTCATTTCCTCCCTGTGTCCATTTTCCGCTGGAGCGGATTTGAGTTGCGCGGATGCACAGTGGATGCCTAGCAGATATAGTGGACGTCTAACAGATGACAACGGATGTAAAATGGATGTTCCCCGTATGCGTCGCGGATGTAGAACAGACACGTTGGATACTTCATCTGCTCAAAAAGTTTTGTGCATCTCAAAACTTTTTGAGCGGATGAAATCACAGCAGATGGATGCTGGACGGATAGAGAGTATGAAAAACGTATACAGTGAGTACACAATGGATGCATCGCTTTTTCCAACACATGGCAAGGTTTTTTGTCCATTTTACATCCTCTTTGCATCCGTTGGTGCAGTGTGACATGGGCTTTAAATATTAGAGGGGAAGGGAAAGGGAAGGAAAATAAATAACACTGCCACCTGGAGGCTTGGATACATTGTTTCTTTTTCTTTCTTTCTTTCTTGTTGATACTTTTGGTGTCATATTCAAGGACTTGCAGTTCTTCATTGAAAAGATAGTGGAAAAAGCATGTAGATTGTTTATGCAGGTGCTCTTCTGTGGAACTTTTGATAACTGGAGCCTGGAGTTGAAATTGAAAGAAAGAAGTTTGAAGTGACCTTGAAAAGAGAACTGGAAATTTTGTCTTTTGACTAAGTAAAGAACCTTGGATACTCAGTGGCAGTGCCTTGCTTACTGACAGAATTGCATTTTATCCCTCCCCCCTTTTTTTGCTTCCCCTCCAGTTGGATTTTTACATTTGGTCTTAGTCTTTTGATGCAAGAATAAGATTACATTTTTTCTCCGTTCCTCCTCTCTTTGCTCTATCTTTTTAGCAAGGGTAATATATTGCTTTTACTTCTTTTTGAAGTGGCAGTTGTCTGCTCTTGCTTTTTCTTCCCATTTTTCCTGTTTACTGTAAAATGAGCAGAAAGATACCAGCCTCAGCTTCTTCAATCTCAACTTCTTTCTCCTCACCATCTGGAGGACAACGATCAATATAGGTGATGTTGCAACAGGAGAAGGAGAAGGAAGTGACACTGCACTACATGTCTGTAGTACCTCTTATGTAGGGAAGGACAGCTGTTCCATAGGTCTGTTGACTATAACAGAGACCTAGAAGATCAACAGACCTATGGAACAGCTGTCCTGCCCTACATAAGAGGTACTACAGACAAAA
>BHFT01008941.1:0-24170 GCA_004320025.1 Laticauda laticaudata
TGCTCTCGAGGAACATGAGGAATCTGTCAATGTACGATTCCCAGTCCTCCGTCGCTGGGTTGAATGGTGTGGGTGGCAAGTTGGTGCCAGGCATTTCGTCTTCGCTTGGTTTTCGTTGCCACGTGCTCAACTGGTCTCCTTGTCTCAGTATCCCATCATCGTCGCCAGTGTTAGATCGTGGGAAAAAGAGACTTGAGACCAGCGTGACTTTCAGCTCTTTATTAGATTTCTGGAATCAGTCTGTCTGTGGAGCTGCGGCATCCTCTTTTATAGCGGCTGCTCGTGGCTCACGGCCAATGATGGCTCCTTGGATCTCCCGCCGCTCAGGTGGACCAATCATAGGGTGGCAATTGTTGACCAATCACCGTCTCTTCCAGAACCAATCATATTGTAGTATTTGTGGACCAATCAGAAAAGGGTATTTCAAGTATGCTAATGTAGAACAGACAACAGGTTCCATTGTGAAACCTGTAAGGGATTTAAGGAAATGCATCCTTTCATAAAAAAAAAAAATCTAGTAAATCAAAAAGAATTCTTCTCTGGGAGAAGTTTTGCTCTGTGGATGTTACTAGCATTTTTTTAAATGGTGACTTTGCAAATGTTGTTCAGAAGCCCCATTAATTTACATTGGAGAAGTCTGTATTGATAATTATAATTGGGCTCTCGAAGAGCAGTAACACTCTATCTATGTCTGGGCTTTGATGCTCCTGAGATAATAAATCACCCTATAGGAGTGGAAGGACAAAGATAAAGTGGCTGCAATCAGACACAACTGGCAAAAAAGAAAAAAGAAATAAAGAATGCAGTGGCATCTATGCAAAAGACTTTCCTACTCTTGTAACAAGGACTAAGTTTTCATTAACAAGGTTTGAAGTCTTTTGCACAGCTTGAATGTGCTCGTGGTCACCTAGAAGGAAGCCAAAGTGTGTTGGAGGAGATAAAAGTGTATGATTGGCACCTCCAAATCAACAAACCAGAAAAAAAAAGCATTGTGAAACCCCCTTCTCAACCTGTAGCAAATTCCATTTTTAAAACATAATTGAATCCACCAGGAATTGAATTCAACTGGGAAACTGAGCATTCTAGACCAGTCTATGTCTAAGCACACTTGAGAATTGGGCTGTTGGTCTGAGCTCCGAGCTTGGCAATTTGGTTGTAAACATTTTGTCACCATTCTAGATGATGTCAGTGCATTTTGAGTTGTGTTCGTCTGGCCAAACGTTGGCCTTTCAACATCTTTTTATATGAGGCAAATCAGTGTGGGTGTTGTTTGTTCAGATACTTCTGAGCCATGGTCTGATTCTGGACTGTTGTATTGGATGGCTGTTGTTACAGAGACGTGGTCTTTAGTTTTAAGTACTGTCTGTGTGATGTAAATTAGGGTTAAGGTGCATCAATGAATGAATTGAATGAATGAATGAATGAATGAATTCTTTATTCTCCAAGTGTGATTAGACGCACAAGGAATTTGTCTTGGTACATATGCTCTCAGTGTACATAAAAAGAAAAGATACATTCATCAAGAATCATAAGGTACAACATTAATTGGTAGCCATAGAGTACAAATAAGCAATCAAATCATGCTTGGAAACAGTGAATATAAATAATAAGGATACAAGCAACAAAGTTACAGTCATACAGTCACAAGTGGGAGGGGATGGATGATAAGGACTGATGAGAATACTAATAGTAATAGTAGTGCAGAATTTGCAAATAGTTGGACAGTGCTGGGAGTATTAGTTGTTTTGCAGAGTGATGGCATTCGGGAAAAAACTGTTCTTGTGTCTAGTTGTTCTGGTGTGCAGGGCTCTATAGCGTCATTTTGAGGGTAGGAGTTGAAACAGTTTATGTCTGGGATGTGAGGGGATGTAGATATTTTCACAATCCTCTTTTTGTCTCGTGCAGTATACAGGTACTCAGTTAAAGGCAGGTTGGTATTAATTGTTTTTTCTACAGTCCTAATTACTCTCTGAAGTCTGTGTCTGTCTTGTTGGGTTGCAGAACCAAACCAGACAGTTATAGAGGTACAGATGACAGACTGAATAATTTAACTAATAATTTAACTAATTTTAATCACACAGTACTTAAAACCAAAGAGCCCTTATAAACCAAGTTTGAAATGGCTCCCCTGGTTTCTAGAAAAGGAACCTCTCTGAATAATGGGCCACAGAATGCTGGCTTGTCTTTCATCCTGTATTTTCTTCTGCAATGGGCCATTTATGAGTTGACAAGCTCCTTTTCCTGGAGCAGTCATCTTTCCCCCTCCTCTCAATGTGATTACAGTCCATTTCATTCCATAATAGGTCCCTTTTATAATTCCCCAAGGCACACAAATCAGATTTTGCTCGATACCAAAGATTTTGTTCTGGGCTGTAGGCTGGCTTCGAGGGCATGGAAAAGGGTTTGGGGGAAGGGGAGGAGGGGATGCTGAGCCAAGCAGGGGAAAATATAATGCCCCCCTCTTTTAAAGTAAACCTCTGTCCAAGTATATTTGCTTCATGAAATGGAGGGATGGATCCTCCAAGAAAGAGCATGATAAAAGAAGGACAGCTTGCCCCCCCAATTATAATTTTCCATATCTAAATATTTAATTAGTTCCTTCCTCCCTGCCTCCCTCCTCCCTTCTCTTCCTTGTTCTATTTTCTTTCTTTCTTTCTCTTTCTTTCTTTCTTTCTTTCTTTCTTTCTTTCCTTCCTTTCTCTCACTCTCCCTCCTTTCTTTCTTCCCTCCCTCTTCTCTTCCTCCTCCCTTATCTTCCTCACTCCCTTGTTCCATCTCTCTCCTTCCTTCCTTCCTTCCTTCCCTTCCTCCCTCCCTTCCTTCCTTCCTCCTTCCCTCCCTCCCTCCTCCAACAGAAAATGAATTTTGCTTCTGGGAAACATTGCGAGCTTGGGGAAAAAGGCAGCAGAAGCTTTCTTTCCTCCTGTGTGACTTTCCCAGTTTGTCCAATGAAAGAAAGGGATGGAGGTGAGCCGTCATTGCATGATTGCCTTGCAAAGGCATTACCTGACCTATCATTTACAAATCAAGTCATGCAAAAGATTTCTCACCTGGCAAAAAAAAAAGAACACTTGTACTTTCTTTTTGCCAGAAAACCCTACCTTTGGTTACAAGGAATGTGCAGTATGTTTAAGTGTCTACTGAACATTGACTGAACATTCACATGCCAGGCTTATGTAGATGACATAATGCAATAGTTCTTCAATGTTTTTGGTTTGGTAGCCCAGACCAAGGGGGAGGGGAAATAATTCCATTTGAGTGGCAGGTGCAGGTGTGCACAGGTCAACTTGTGTAAGCCCATGCTCCTGCCATTCATGTCGGTGGAGGTGCATGCAAGAGTGCAAGCACAAGTGCCCATCACTTGTGTGAATGGAGCTACGCATGCAAACGTGCTTGCCTGCCATTTACACGGCCCAGTTCTGAATGGGCCATAGAGTGGGCTGCAGCCCAAGAGTTGGGGACCCCTGATATAACATACTCATTTCAGGGTTAGGTAAGGAAAGTCTTCCACATTTTTTCCTATTAATTTTCTGTTAGATTGTTGAAAGACAAACACATACTAGAGAAGAGTAAAATATATGGAAGATAGAAGATAGATGGTAGGTAAGTAGGCAGGTAGATTAGATAGATAGATAGATAGATAGATAGATAGATAGATAGATAGATAGATAGATAGATAGATAGATAGATAGATAGAAATGGATGATAGGCAGATGGATGGATGGATTGATGGATAGATAGATAGATAGATAGATAGATAGATAGATAGATAGATAGATAGATAGACAGACAGAGAAAAGGTGAGTCTAGATGATGTATTGAAACTCCATCTGAGATAGGTGCTACCATGCAACTTATTATTTATTATTTTCCATATGGTATACAAGGCCAGGGAGTCTACAATATTTACCCATAATAAAAATTCTGGCAGCCAACAATAGCTAGTCCTTCATCAGAGTGAAGCACGTTGTTTAATCGGTTGCAGCCCACCACTGCACACACACATATATAAACACACAGATGGTATGTATGTGTACATGCATATTTGTATATACTGTATGTACTGTATATATGTATTACAAAACTCCACGAAGTAAAGGTATTGAGATTTTCCATATAGAAAGTAAAGGACATTTTAAATATTCATAGTTATTTCTGACTTAAAGACTCTATAGAGAAAAAAAAAATATCCAACTAGCAAACTGTGTTGATAAGTACCGTTAAAAAAAATAGAAGCCCGGGGTAACTAAACCCATCTTTAATCAAAGGATTCTGTAGAACTCTTTACTGCTGTCTTAATTTTTCCAGCCTATCCTATTTCCCACACTTACAAATGCCATTGATCCAGAGAAAGATTTACTTTAGTTTTCAAGTGTTTTGCTATAGTAAGTCTGGCAGCTAAACAACAAACACTGAATTATTTGCTTGAGTTATATCACTTTTTATGTTCTGGGAAAAAGGGCCACGAAGAGTTACAATAATGTTACACTACTGGAAGAATTCTCAGTGCAGGGGCAGTCCTCAACCTATAACCACAATTGAGCCCAAATTTTTTGTTGCTAAGAGAGACAGTCATTAAGTGAATTTTGCCCCATTTTACGACCATTCTTGCCACAGTTGTTAAGCGAATCACTGTAAGTTGGGAAGACAGTTGTTAAGTGAATCTGACTTCCCCATTGACTTTGCTTGTCAAAAGGTCACAAAAGATGATCACGTGACTCCAGGGACAGTTGCAACCATCGTAAATATGAGTCACTTGCTGAGGGTTAAGCCCATGTCACACTGCACCAACGGATGGAAAGAGGATGTAAAACGGAGAGAAACACTTGCCATCCGTGTTAACGTGATGCATCCATTCTGTACTCACTGCATCCGTTTTCTTCCTCTCTATCCGTCCAGCATCTGTCGACTGAGATTCCATCCGCTCAAAAAGTTTTCAGCTGCTCAAAACTTTTTGAGCGGAAAATGTATCCAACGCGTCGTTTCTCGGCATCCGCAATGCACACGGGGAACATCCGTTTCTGCATCCATCGTCATCCATTACGCGTCCGCTACATCGCTAGGCATCCGCTGCGCATCCGTGCAACTCAAATCCGCTCCAGCAGAAAGCGGACAGAGGGAGGAAGCGAAATGGATGCAGAATGGACGTGCAGCGTTAGTAGCACGGACAGAGAAAGGATGAAAGTGGATGCAAGTAAAGTAAAGATGACCCAAGTAAAGTGCCCAAATAAAGTCAACAGGTAGCCACCCAGTCTCTGACCCCTCTTGGTCACTCGCGATGTTGCCCAGTCCTAGGGTGAAGGGTCCAGGTGCTGCGGAGGTGGCTGCTGCTGGAGTGCTTGTCTGAAGTGCCACTAGGGTGCCTGGCCCCCGAGAGGACAACAGGGGACGGTCGTGTGTGAGAAGCTCTCAGAAGCTGGCTCATCCCCGTGATGTTGAGAGCCTCTTCCTCCATGACATGGGTTGTCAGCCCCAGTACCGATGACAGATGTACTGAGGCCGGGCTTGGCTGTGGGGTAGAGGAAGAGCAGTGTAGTGGGGCTGTCTGGTCGCAGCTGGGTGAGGACTGCGCTCGTGGCATCAGTGTGTGTGGTGCATCGGTGGCGTCGGTGGCATCAGTGGTGTGGGTGGAATCGGTGGCATCAGTGGAACCGGTGCAACAGTGGCATCTGATGAACCTGTGCCTGGACTGGGAAGGGCTGCTGCCTGTGCTGCTGGACCTCCTGGTAGCCGTAGCCTGGTAGGTGAGGGCCTGTGGAAAGCCTTGGAATGGGAGTGACATCACCTGGGGTGGAGGAGCAGACCTGGACTGTGTGGAGTAGGTTCATCTCGGTCTGGAGGTTGTGAAGCAGATCGGTGATCCTGTCTTTCACCACCTGGTACTGGGTTCGCCCATGACCATGAGGATCTGGTTGACATAGGTGAGGAAGGGCTTGCGTTTGGGGGATGAGGAGTCGGTGTGTACCAGCTGAGAGAGGAGATCTATCTGCTCCGGATGGTGTCCCTGATCTCCAGCAGGACAAGTGGCTCTGCCCCTCCTCTCTGGCTCTCTGCCTTTCTGTGGAGATGGAGCTGGGGGGATGGGCGGGTTGGGCTGTGGTGAGAGTGCCGTCTCCTTTTCTCCCACTGTGCCAGGATGTCCTCACGCGCTCCGCCATGGGTACTACAGCTGTCGGGGGGGTCTCCGTCGTGGCACGCTCCACAGATACCTGCCTGGAGGCAGGAGCTGACTCTCGGCCGGAAGAGGACTGGCTCTCAGCAGGCTGCCTGAGAGAGAGGGTTGTGAGAGGGGCTGCTCCTCATTGGCGGATCTCACCTTCCAGGAACCTGGACTTGGCCATAACAAGTTCTCTCTGGTCCGTCAGCTTGACTGCGGCCTGGCCAGATTTCTTGAGGTGCAGCTTCCCGTACCAGGTGTGCATGTGTGCTTCACCAGCCAGAGAGCACCTCCGAAGTGTAGCCCAGGCTCTCCGCCTTCTCTCTCCAAGCAGCTCTGCTTCCTTTTGGTCCCTATAGAGCCTGTGTCCCTTCCGCCATAGATACTCATTCTCTCTCAGCCATTCCAGCACCTCATCCTCCATGTTCCTCTTCGATGTTGTATTGCCTCTCTCCCGTTCTCGCGTGTTCCTCTTCTCCCTTTGCAGTACCACATGGGCCCTCATCAGAGGGCTTCCAGGTTGTAGGGCTGCTCCTCCACACCACCACCACCACCAGCAGCAGCAGCAAAAGCAGACCAGCAGGACCGGCAGCAGCAGTAGGCAGCACAGCACCAGCAGGATCAGGATCAGCAGCAGACAAGTAAGCACCAGCAGTGCCAGCAGCACAGCTGGACCAGCAGGACCAAGAGCACCAGCAGGACCAGGAGCATGAGCAGGACCAGGAGCACCAGCAGGACCAGCAGGACCAGGCAGCAGCACCAGCAGAGAAAGCACCAGCAGAAGCACCAGCACCAGGAGCAGTGCCAGCTGAGTAAGCCCCAGACAGAAGCACCACCACCAGAAGCAGCTTCAGCAGAGTAAGCACCAGCAGAAGCACCACCGCCAGAAGCAGCTTCAGCAGAGTAAGCACCAGCAGAAACACACTGCCAGAAGCAACATCAGCCAGAGTAAGCACCAGCAGAAGCACCACCGCCATAAGCAGCATCATCAGCTCCTCCAGAAGCAGAAGCAGAAGAAGCCCCAGCCCCAGAAGAGCAAGCCCGTGCTGCAGAAGCCCCAGCAGAAGCAGAGTGAGGGCCAGGGGGTGGGAGGGTGGCCCTGTCCCTCTTGCCAGGGCTGGCAGCAGATGGCTGAGGCTTTCTCTTCTTCCCCATGGTTGTGGGGTTGCTGGCAGGCAGGCAGGCTGGTAGGCAGGCAGGCAGGCAGGCTGGCAGGCAGGCAGGCAGGCAGGCAGCTGGCAGGCAGGCTGGCAGGCAGGCGGGCAGGGTTGAGAGCTGTGTCTGGCAGCAGGCTTTCCTCTGAATGTTGACCCGCTTGGGAGATGCTTCCCTTTTATATCCGCGGGGCTGACGCAATGCATCCTCCCCGCATGCGCATTGAACGCTAGGCACCGGGTAGGCATCCACTAGGCTTCCGCTAGGCTTCCGCTAGGCTTCCGCTCTGCATCCGCGTTCATCCGCTCGGCATCTGCTGTGCATCCGCTTCATCGCTCGGCGTCTGCTCTGCATCCGCTCTTTCCACTGCACGTCTGCTTTGCTGCGGTCCCTGGAAGCCTGGTGGATGTGCCATCTGCTCTCATCCGCTTCAATCCGCTAGGCTTCCGTGGAGCATCCACTTTCCATCGCCCTACGTCCTCCCCCCGTTCCGTGCTCTGGTTATGCAAATTTTTGCCCCTTTTGAGAGCGGATAACAATGGATGGAACATTTATCTCGTCTGCTGTGTCCTTTTTACAAACGTTTTTCATCCGTCGGCCAGTGTGACAGGACCTTTATATGCAGATATATTCTCAGTCTGCCCAGAGAGAGAAATGTCTCCCTCTACTTAGCTTGCCTATATTAACTTGAAGCTCTCCAAATGCTGTTGGATTAAGAGGCTTCTAAAGGGGAATATCCAAACCTCTTTGCTGAGTTTAGAGTTCCCACGAAAGCTTTGTAGTCCAAAGGAGCCATCAAAATGTTTATTCCGCCAATAATGTTCTTTCCCGGATAGGGAGTCTGTTCTGTCCAAGGCTTCCTGAGACCATGATTAAGCACACACTTAGTCCAAACAACTCTTGTTTTATTTCAAAGCTAGGAATTATTTTCATTCCCAGCTGTAATGAGTCCCAAACAGTTCCTCAAGATAAGTACCCACCTTTATCTCCTTTGAATTGCTGCCAGCAACTAAAGTGTCGAATTAACTAATAAAAAGCCAAACAAAGTACAAAGTCCACACGGAGCTTCAAGGTTTAATCCGAACAGAGCGAACAACATTGCTTCTGGCAAAGGTTCCTGTTGCTTTGCATTTCCTTTATACCTTAGAGGAGGGGCAATCACCTCCAAGCTGTTCTCCTGAGTCACCCCTTTTGTCTTAGCTGCTCTTGCCTTCTAGCAGCTCTGCGCACATGCACACTGGGAACAGGCTCCCCTTGTTCCTCTGCCTCACTGCTGCCAGACTCTGGAAGCTCCAGAGTCAGCACACAGCTCCCAGATAGTCCTGGCTCCATTCCTATATCAGATGCGGGATCCTCAGCTGAGTCCTCCCCAGACTCCTGGACTTCCCCACTGTCCAATTTTGCTGCCATCTGCACAGGCTGCCAGTGAACTACAACACCTGTCTATTTGATCAATCATTCCCTGGTCATCTCTCATTTGGACAATTGCAATATGCAGCACATGGACTACCCTCTGAAAACTCTATGGAAATTTTCAATCATCTGGGTCATGGTTGTCCCAAATAAAGCACATCATTCCCTCACCAATATCATATCTGCTGCTGCTCTCTTCACTGTCTTGCCTCCTGTTATTTTTTTTTTTAATTTAAGAATATAGAACATAGAGTTGGAGGTCTTCTAGTCCAGCTGTCTGCTTGAGCAGAAGACCCTATACCATCTCTGACAAGTGGCTCTCCAGTCTCTTACTGAAAGCCTCCAGTCATGGAGCGCCCACAACTTCTGAAGGCAAGTCTTTCTATTAGTTAATTGTTCTTACTGTTAGGAAATTTCTCCTTAGTTCTAAGTTTGTTCTCTCCTTGGTTAGTTTCCAACTGTTATTTCTTGTCTTGCCTTCTGGTACTTTGGAAAATACTTTGAAAACACCCCACCCCGCTCCTCATCTTGGTAGGAGCCCCTCAGACATTGGCCATATTTGAAAAGAAATTCACAAGTTTGCCCAGTTTGAATAACTTCAACTCTGTTGTCCAGCTCTTCTCAAGACATAAATATTTCTATGGTCATTTCAGAATTGCCAATAGAAAGGGAGGGGAAAAGAGGTCTGAAAGAGCAGTGCAGCAGCTTGGAAATTGAAAGTGCATTCCATACATAGTTTTTCAAAGATAGTAACTAGGTGACTGAAGTTTCTGCCATGCAAAATTCCAACTGGAAAGTATGATTGATGACTCTGGGCTATGAATGTGTCCCATTGAAGAATATGAATTATGATACACCCAGGGGTGGGGGAAAACCAGGGTCAAGGGTGACAATGAATGATGTGTCTCAGAGTCGGCTACACCCAGGCAGTGCCGGACATGTTCACTCCCAATAAATCTTTTGAAATTTTGGAAATTTGGCTCGAGACTCAAGAGTTAATTGGGGGTAACTGCCGGAATCCTGACAATAGCTTTCTAGTCTTCCTGATCTGATTTTAGTTTTTTCCTATTTGATAGATGGCCCCTGACTTATGACCATAATTTTCCAGAATTCTCAAAGCCAAGGTTGACCAAAAGTGCTAGAACTTAGAAACAAGCACATCTTGAAAGAAAATCAATTCACCTTTATACCTTGTTCCTCTAATTTTTGCATAGATTTAAGTTCACCCTTTTTATTCAGTATTTCACCATATCTGTTTGTTCCTTTTTATATATTATAGGATAAGAAAATGCTTCAATAGTTGATAACCAGATTGGAATTTTCAGATAACATTGTCTTTTAGTCTTCTCCCAATTTAACCACAGAGACTCCCGAATATAATGTCTTCTAAAGTACCCCTGTGTTTTCGTTCCTTTATACCATAAAAAAGCATGCCACCCCAACAACAGATCATGTCCTTCTAATGACAACAATCTAGTATTTCTTAATGTTATCCATTCCTTTACCTACATCAATTTCATATATTCTATTCTATTCTATTCTATTCTATTCTATTCTATTCTATTCTATTCTATTCTACTCTACTCTACTCTACTCTACTCTATTTAACCCTGTTCTGTTCTGTTCTGTTCTGTTCTGTTCTGTTCTGTTCTACCCTACCCTACCCTACCCTACCCTACCCTACTCTACTCTACTCTACTCTACCCTGTTCTGTTCTGCTCTATTCTACACTACTTTCCTTTTTATTGTATTCTGTTCTGTTCTACTCTATCTTACCTTACCCTACTCTACTCCAACCTACCCTGTTCTACTCTATTCTGTTCTGTTCTATTCTAAGCTACTCTCCTATTCTATTCTTTTCTATTCTATTCTATTCTGTTCTGTTCTGTTCTGTTTTGTTCTGTTCTGTTGTTCTACTCTGCTCTGCTCTATACTTCTATTTCATTCCATTACCACCCCACTCAATTCATTCCATTCCATTGTTTATTTTATTTCTTATTTTATTTTATTCTATTGTGTTTTATTTTATGTTTTGCTTTATACCTTATTTTATTTTTACCTTTTTTTCCCTCTCCCAGGAAAGCCCAGAGAGCTTTGCAATAAAACAAAACCACCCAAGGAAACTGAAAACCCCCCCAAAAATGAAAGCAGAACTCATTCTATTCAAAAGGAAAGTGCCTGAATCTGAAATCTGGATCCTGGAGCAGTTCTTGTTCTACAGACACCTGAAATAGAAGGCAGGCCTTCAAGTGCCACCAAAGAGAAGACCAGCTGGGAATGAGCTGCATTTTCCTTGGGAAAAAAATCTGTCAATCAGCCTACAGTGGGCCAGATCAGTCCACCAAACCACCAAAAAGGCCAATGGCATCTGCAAGGGAAGGTCCAAAAGATCAATAGGGAAGTGACAACGATAAATGAAAGCCCTGCTCCTCTGGGTACGATTGCACCATCAGTGCAAATATAAAATGGACAGGGCTTCAATTTGCAATGGTAGCAAATATCTGTAGCTCAGGTGTAGGATAAGGATTCATTCTCCAAGCTTGTGGGTTGGTTTCTGAACATTTCATGGCCAGGAGTTCCTCTGACAGCAAAAATGGAGTGGGGGGGGCTGCATATGCCCCCCCTCCAAGCTCTGTTTTCGCTGGCAGAGTGCTATCAAAACAAACTCAAAACAAAACCAAAGGAGAAATGTTTCCCTTTTTGCATTTGAGCATGCAAGAAGGGACAGGAAAGGAGAAAGGAAAGAGGAAAGACAAAGCAAAAGAAGGGAAAGTGGGAAGAGAGAAAGGAAGGAAAAATAAGGAAAGAGGGGAAGGAAGAGGAAGAGACAAGGAAAAAGAAGAAAAGGATGGAAGGAAGGAAAGAAGGAAAGAAGGAAGAAAGGAAGGAAGGAAGGAAGGAAGGAAGGAAGGAAGGAAGGAAGGAAGGAAGGAAGGAAGATTATGAGAGTGAGGGAGGTTCTCAGAAAAGTCCTGCCTTAGGATATGGCCACCACAGGTGCCCCCGACATAAGTCCTGTGTCACACTCACCATGGCCATGCCCATGGCCACCCCCTCCCACATTCACCATGGCCATGCCCATCATGGCCACTCTCACCCCCTCAGGGTCAAACACAACCTTGAATCAGTCCTCAATAAAATTGAGTTTTTGACACCCCTGTTCGATATAATCAATCAGAATGCTTAATTCTAGTTCCCTCCAACTCTTTTATTCTATTATATGTCATAGGGTCTCCTGGTTGAACAAGGGTTGGACTAGAAGACCTCCAAGGTCCCTTCCAACTCTGTTGTCCTGCAACATGTATAGGTGAGTTATTGGCTCAGGTCTGGGGGTTGAGTTCAGACTTTTGTGTGTTACTAATCTTACAAATCAGTTTACCTCTTGCTCCCTCTTCTTAGCATTTTGTTTCTGTTGCCAAATACTATTTTGAAATGAACAGTGTATGCTCCCATATCTAATTTGAAGACAGTTTTAAATTATCCTTTAAAATCTGCGCTTGGGTCAAAAATGTCTATTCAATTTTATGAGCATAATGAGTGGGGGTGTTACTTGAGAAGCACAGCATTCATATGTGATTCTTCAGAAAACATTGTTTTCTGAAGTGTGAAATCAAGAGTCCTCAATTGACATCTGGAAAGAACTTTTGAAAAAAAAAAGTCATCAGATTGCATCCTTTTTTAATTTCATATATAGATTAAAATTAAATTATTACAAGAAAGCGGTATGCTTATTTCTTGTCCACCTAAACTCCAGTGTAGTTATTAAATTTTAATCACAGAATGGACTGCACAAACTTCTTGGGGAGTGGCGATACTGCAAAGTTTGATCACTGCTAGTTTGAGTACTTGGGACCTAAATCGTTCAGGGCTTCATAGGTAAAATGGGGCTTTGAATATCTATGGAGTTTCTCAGTCATCCAGGTCATGGTTGTCTCAAAGGTGCTTTTTCAAAAGGCAATTGGACTTTCTGGTTTTTCTTTGAAGACGTTTCGCTTCTCATGGCACAATATAGGAGAACAAAACCATGAGGACTAGATTCAGCAGTCCTACTGAATTTAAAAGACAAAGGCCACTCTTTTGAAGACAGCCAAGTCCATATTTTGGACAGAGAGGACCACTGGTTTGAGAGATGGCTCAAAGAGGCCTTCTATGTCAATACTGAACAGCCATCTCTTAACAGAGAGGGAGGGATACAACATCTATCTCTAATTTATGGCACAATCCTTTCAACAGTTCCAAGAAGGCTCCACACCCATTTGCACTACTTAGGTGACCCTGAGGACACAGATAAAACTCCAGGTGGCTTCAACAACTCTCTAAAAAGGTGCAAATGTCTTGAAGGAATATCAGTCCTTCCATTCCCCTGCCATCCAGTCAGAACTGAAGAAGCTTCTTGGATGAGAAGCAAAACATCTTCAAAGAAAAACAAGAAAGTCCAGTTGCCTCTTGAAAAAGTGCTTTTGGGATTGGTCTTAGAAGCTCACATGAAGCTAGTGGGAACTTTTAGGCTTATTATGGTAGCATATGGTCACATCTCTGGGCATCCATTTTAGAGAATCTTGCAGATTTCAGATTCTCTTCAGAGATAGCTCTTTGCAAAATACCTATTCACCAGTTTGGTTTAGTGGATAAGGCATCAAGCAAACCAGGCAATTGTGAATTCTAGTGGAACCTTAGGTATGAAACCAGCTGAGTGACTTTAAGCTAATCACCAGGAGACTGTGAGTTCTAGTTTAATGAAAAGAAGGACTAGGATGACATGATAACAGTGTTCTAATATCTAAGGGGTTGCCATTAAAGAAAGTCAACCTATTCTCCAAAACACATGAAGGTAGAACAAGAAGCAATGAATAGAAATTAATCAAGGAGAGAAGCAACCTAGAACTGATGAGAAATTTCCTGATGGTGAGAACAATTAATCAGTGGAATGGCTTGCATCCAGAAGTTGTGGATGTTCCATAACTGGAGGTTTTTAAGAAGAAACTGGAGAACTGTTTCTCTGAAATGGTAAATAGGGTCTCCTGCTTGAGCAAGGGGCTGGACTAGAAGACCACCAAGGTCCCTTCCAACTCTGCTATTCTGTTAGTCTTGGGCTAGGCATAAATCTGGCTTAATGTCTTGGGAATATCTAGGGGAAAAAAAGCTCAGCAGATTTTTCCCTGGGTCTTGTTTAATATTTGGAAATGTCTCTTTTCACAAAACATTCTTGATGATAAGCAAATAGAGAGGAAGGATATCATACTGAAACTGCTTTGAGACTTTCACAAGAGGAATATTCAAGGAAGGAGAAGAAAGTGTCATTGTGTGATGAGGTAACTCAAATAGCTCCAAAAAGGAAAATAAATTTAAAATTTTGCCTGGCTGGTTTTTAACAGAACTGTTACTAGCAAGATACTAACACCATGGGAGTAGCATGGTGAAGAGGGACTTCAAAGTTAGAGAAAGAGAAGGCGTAATTAATCTCAGAGGCATTTTCAGGATTGAAAGTTGTCATAAAAATAATAAAAGCAGAATTGGGCCATTGTACCATAAATGTGCCTGTGATAACATGTTGCATGCATAAAAGGGTGTGTGATGATGCTTTTGTCACTTGTCCCTCGCTGAACCCTCCCTGAACAATTCCAACATTTCCCTGTTAATATTAGGAAATTATAATGCCTTACATAATCCAGAATAACAGGAAGGGTCCTTGGAAATCTTCTAGTTCAACCTCCTGCTAAAGAAAGAGACCTTCTACCATTGTAGACAAATGGCTGTCCCATCTTTCCTTAAAAAAATACTCCAATGATAGAGCACCCTCAACTTCTGGAGGCAAGTTATTCCACTGATTAATTGTTCTCACTGTCAGGAAATTTCTCCTTAGTTTTAGATTGGTTCTCTCCTTGATTAGTTTCCATCCATTGCTTCTTGTCTTACTTTCTGGTGCCTTGGAGAATAGGTTTGTCAGTGTATATTCATGAACTTGACTAGAGCATTGTAAGAAGATCAGCCAATGAATAGGCACAGCAATTGTCAGCCAATGAAGACTGTTTTGGAAACTGAAACTAGAAGTACCTAAGCTGGAAACTGAAACTAAAAGTCGCCTAGGCATGGCTCTGTATCAAGCCCATGTCACACTGCACCAACGGATGGAAAGAGGATGTAAAATGGAGAGAAACACTTGCCATCCATTGGTTAACTTGTCCATTCCATTATTTCTGTTAACGTGATCGCATTCCGTTCCTGTACCTCTACTGATAGTTTTCATCAACTCTCTATCCGTCTCATGCATCCGTCTACTCCCGAGTATTCCATCCACTCAAAAAGTTGAGCTGCACAAACTTTTTGAGCAGATAAAGTATCCAATGCATGCTCCATTCTACATCCGCTACGCATAAATGGGGAACATCCGTTATACGTCCATCGTCATCGTTATGCGTCTGCGTATATCCGCGTAGGCATACGCTGCGCATCCGTGCAACTCACATCCGCTCCAGCAGAAAAATGGACACAGGGAGGAAGCGAAACGGAACGCCAGCAGACGGACACTGCAACGTTAGTTGGCACGGACGTAGAAAAGGATGAAAGCAGATGCAGCTCGCATATAAAACATTAAAACGGAAAAACTTCTTCTATAGGGGACATATCTCAGATATTTAGATGCTGGAGGATGGCCTGGTGTATGTGGAAGGACACCTAGCGGACAAACGATATTTCCGATAAAAAGGGGAGAAATCACCTGGATCTCACTTTCAGTCAGCAGCCCTGCTGTGGCAGACCTCTTCAGCCTGGATCTTGCTCTGGCTCTTCCACAGCATCCAGTCCATCTCCACCATGGATTGTCGCAGCACTTCTTTTGACAGCCGCCCATCATCTACAACAGTGCGAAGCCTCTACAGGCTCTTCACCTGTTCTACGGAAGAAAAGGAGGCGTCAGAAGTGTCCGGTTCGAAGAAGGATCGCGAGAAGAGCCGATACAGGACCTGAGTAGAACAAGTGATGGTGAGCTGAGGAACGAAGACACTCGTGCATTCCAGAACTTCATGAGGATGCCACCAGCCATGTTTGACGAAGTTGTGGAGCGTCTGAGACCCAGGTTGACCAAGGCGAACACCAACTTCTGGCCCAGCTGGAACCTGGGCTGAAGGTGGCACATGACTCTGAACCGACCTGGCCTCTGGGACCATGTACAGGAACATGCAGTAACACCTGGAGGGTGCCACACAACACCATCAGCATTGTGGTCAGAGAAGTGGTGCAGGCCCATCATCGAAGAATACATGGAGGAGCTCCTCCAGTGCCCCTCCCACTGAAGAAGGCTGAAGAAAGTTGCAGGAGCAGTGGTATCAGAAGTGGAACTTCCCCCACCTAGCCATCTGGATGCCATAGATGGGAAGCACATGCCGCAAAGCTCCAGCCAACTCAGGGTCCACTTATTTCAACTACAAGGGCTTCTACAGCATCATCCCTCTGCCATGGGTCGATGCTGACTACAGGCTCTATGTTACATCTGATGCTTCAGGCAACGGGTCAGCTTCAGTGCCCAGGTATACAATGCCAGGACCTCAAGGAGGGGCTGGAACGTAACTCTATCGTGGGCTTCCCAGATCCAGACCCCCTGCCCAACAACACGCGAAGATGTGCCCTACTTCATCGTGGGAGATGATGCCTTCTCCCTCAGAACCTACCTCATGAAGCCCTACACTTCCAGACTCCTAACCCGTGAAGAGAGGATCTCTCAACTACAGCTGTGCCGGGGCAAGGAGGTGGTGTGGAACGCCTTTGGCATCCTGGCCAACAGGTTCCAGGTACTTCTCAACCACCATGCAGCATCGCCACAGACTGTGAGGCGCTCGTGAGAGCTGCTGCATCCTGACAATCTCATTGCGCACCCGCCTACCCCAGTGTTGCAGAACAGTCTCGTGGACTGCCCAAACAAGGCAATGGTGAATATGGACGCCTGTGTGAATGGAGCGCAAGGATTAACTAATACCCTGATAAGGAAACACCTGACGGCGATGTGCCAGGCTCCCAACATAGTCTCTCCGTGAATAGGAAATGAAGCCAGCACAACTCCTGAAAACCACTGGTCGACATACTCTCCCCAAGCCCTGGAGCTGGATCTACACAAAGACAGCGTATGGGTGGATGCTAAGATGGTATGCTTCTTGAGCCTGTCTTCATCATTCCTGATGAGATTGTGCCAGTATGGTACTGTAGTGGCCCTACAATGAACATTTAACAAAAGAGTTGTGTTTATGTATGATAAATCGTGTTGCAGTGAACTGATTGATGTATACTTATAATAAGCATAAGTGGCCCTGATGACCAACAGTGGCCATAGGTGCTGACACTGGAGTAGGTATGGCTAACCCTTAGCTATCCTCCCATCACAGCTATGTCCATGTCCCCAGGTTGCTACGTCTTCCATCCTCACTGCTGCTTAATCTCCTACCAAGTCCCACTAGCTACTTACCGCCAGTCTTCCAACAGGATCTCCCCTTAGCCCATCCCACTGCTATTCTACCCGATCCTACAGCATATTACCATCCCAGCAGGTATCCCTGCCATCCACTGTTCCTACCGATCCGATTTCTACAGGATCCCTATCACGCACCCTACAGCTCATTTGCCAAAGGCCTTAAACCCATTTCTAACCACTAGTTTCCCACAACGACTTTATTCTACCTAAAAAGACTGACCAAGTGTGTGAGCCAAATTAACCACTTATGATTATACCTCAAACCTGTAAAGCAACATGCCATGTTAAAAGTTCAAGCACTGAATCAGTTGTACACGTCTCACGCTGATCTTACAATCCAGTTCTCTAGGTAGCTGACTGTGCGTGCAGTCACTCTGAGGCGTGCCATCAATCGGGTTGTAGTCTGGTGCAGTGCTGGAGGTGCTGGTCTGGTCCAAGGGTCCGAGTGGCATCCGCAGGGAAGTAATCTGCAGGAACTCGGTGTCTGTGGAGGAGCTTTCAGAGTGGCTCAGTCGGATGTCTTCTGAAGACCCCTCCAATGACTGGCTGTCTAATACCCCCGATCCAATCCAGATGTTCTGAGGCCTGGGCCTTTGCAATCTGGGGTTGAAGAAGAGAGTGCGTGGTAGCTGTCGGTCCTCAGGTCAGTAGCGTCAGTGGCTCTGAGGACGTGGTGGCACGGTCGGTTTCTCACGTCACTAGTGTCGTGCGATACCCTGTGCTGCGACTGCCGCTGCTGTGGACTCGTAGCTACCGTGGGTAGGCCTGAGGGGTTGCCTTCGACCGCTGTTGACCCATCAATCTGGGGTATTGAAGCCTCCGGCGGTAGCAGCAGGTCTCAGCTTTCTCTCGTGTAGCTGGTAGTTGTGCAGTAAGACCTGTTGCCGACCTCTCCTCTGATACTCTTGGTAGCCTCCCTGGTATTCAGAGCGGATGATATGAGGGTCTAGCTTGAATCTCGGAGGCTCAGAACCTAGGGTAATTTTGCAAAGACACTGTTGTAAACATGAGTGTCGTGCGAGGGACGGCTGAGTAGCAGAAGGCTACGCTTTGATAGCTGCTCCTTGCCGAACTGTATGGTTCAGATGTCCAACGGCTGATTGAGCTGCCATCAAAAGATTTGGCGGCCTGGTGATGCACGGGTCTGCTTTCTACATGCTGCTGAATAACATGCTGCTTTCTGGGGTTCGCTGAGCGTGGGTAACAGAGCCGAATTGGACCTGTGTAGTCCTTCCTTCTAGCTTGGTGCCTTTGCGTGTGACTGCCTGGCGGGTTGTTCCTACCAATAACTCCCCCCTCTTCCATTCGCCGTTCAGGGGGTCCTCCACACGCCTCTGCCACGGGGAGTGCAGCTGTCAGGGGGGTCTCCGTCGTGGGGCACTCCACAAGACATACCTGCTTGGTCGACACAGGGCTGACTCTTGGCCAGAAGAGGACTGGCTCTCTGTGGGCTGCGCCTGAGAGTGGGGGTAGACAGAGGGGCTGGCTCCCTCGGTGGTGGACCTCACCCTCCTAGAAGCTGCACTTGGCCATCACGTAGGTCTCCCGTCAGTAGTCGTTGGTTGTGGCCTGGCCAGACTACTTCAGGTACAGCTTCCCGTACCAGGTGTGTGCATGTGCCTTCCACCCACCCGAGGAGACCTCTGAAGTGTAGCTCAGGCTCTCCTCCTTTCTCCTCGTCCAAGCCGCCTGCTTTCCACTTGGTGTCTCGATAGAGCCTGTGTCCGCTCTACCAGACGGTACTCATTCTCCCTCAGCCATTCGAGAACCTCACTCTTTTCCATTCTCTTCAATGAGTACTGTCTCCTCTCCCTATTGCACGATTGGCCTCTTCCTCCCTCTGGCAGGGCCTTCTGGGTCCTCATCAGTAGGCTTTGAGGTTTAGGGGCTGGTCCACCACACCAACCAGCAGGAGCGCAGCAGCAACAGCAGCAACCAAGCAGCAACAGCAGCAACAGCACGAAGCACCAGCAGCACAAGGAAGCACCCAGCACCAGCAGCACACAGGAGCACCAGCAGGACACAGACGAGTCAGCAGCCAAGCAGAGTAAGCACCAGCACCAGGAGCAGCACCAGCAGACGTCAGCACCAGCAGAAGACCAGCACAAAGAGCAGCACAGCACCAGCAGAGTCACCTGAGCAGCAGAAGCCCCAGCAGAAGCAGAGTCAGGGCCAGGGGGTGGGGTGGGGCCCTGTCCTTCTTGCCAGGGCTGGCAGAAAGATGGCACAGGCTTCCTCTTCTTCCCATGGGTTGTTGGCTGGAGCTGTGTCTGGCAGCAGGTCTTTCTCTGAATGATGACCTGCTTCGTGAGCTGCCTCCTTTTATATCTGTGGGGCTGACGCAATGCATGCTCCCCCGCATGCGCAGTGAACGCTTTGCATCCACTAGGCACCGCTAGGTATCCCATGATGCACCGCGTCATCCGCTAGGCATCCGCTACGCATCCGCTCCTTCCACTGCGCTCGCTCCCGCTTCGCTGTGCTCCCCCGGAGCCCTGTGGATGTGTCATCTGCTTCCATCCGCTTCCATCCGCTAGGCTTCTGTGGAGCATCCACTAACATCCTCGCTACGTCCTCTCCTAGTCCGTCCTTTCTGTTCCTTTTGCTGTTCTTCTCCTGTTTCTCATGTACGTCATGCAAATTTGGCGCACTTTTGAGAGGAGTAGGAACTAACACGGATGGAACATTTCTTGTCCGCTGCTGTCCTTCTTTACATATGTTTTGCATCTGTCGGCCGATGTGACCTGGCCTTTAAGCTCTGCAACTCTGTAGCTATCTTTGAAGTTGTGAGTGCTGTCTATTGAAAATGAAAACTAACTTGCTTGATGAAGATGGAGCTCTGCTCTGAACTTGCACAAGATGTTTTCCTGTTTGAGTCTTGCTACATTGTTGGAGAAATGCTACAGTAAATTGGTTCTGTAATAATCTTATTATGTTTATAAAGATGTTAAATGAAGCATCAGCCATCTGTGTTTATTTTCCTGGTGCTTAATTATTGCTGTAAAACTCTCAACAAAGTTGACCTGCTCATTTTTATGGCAGCCCCTCAAATATTGAAACACTGCTATCATATCATGCTTTCTAACATCTTGATTCTAGGAAAGAAGGAAATTTGAAATACTGTTGAAGCCTTCCTTACATTATCCAAAGCCCTAACTCCTACCCACAACTTAGCTAGAAATAAAGTCCACCAAGTATAATGTAATTGATTACTCAATTAAAAAAAAAACTGGCCATAAATTGTTCTCATTGCACATTGTTGGAATACAGCAGCTGTCAGCCTTCAAGATTTTCTCCCTTTGCTTTGCATCTTTCGGCTGTCATAAGTAACGGGGAGGAGGGGGGAATAGTTATGGGAAGTGACATGGAGACGTTACAAATCAGAACTAGATAAGCTGGGGGGGGTAGATTCTTGCTTATGTTTCTATCCTATGCTATGTGCAGCTGTAACTCTTTATCAAAATATGCCAGGGTCAATGGACAGAGGCCTCATCACCACCTGGAGATACCCACATGATGATATACACAACTTTTAATTGGATGAGCCAATTGAACTTTTGGGGTTGGGAATGTTACCATTACTTTGTATATGTGANCCACTTGATTTCCAGTAAAAGATATCTTTTCTCTGATTAAAGAAGTCTAAGTATTTCTTTCTTGGATTTTGAATGGAGCACCAGCTGACAGCAGCTCTTTAAGGCACAGAGTCATACATTATTTTTTTTTAGAAAGTAAAAATAAAGATGGCACATCTTCACTCATTAGTCAGCCCCAGTAATTTTAGCA
This sequence comes from Laticauda laticaudata, assembly GCA_004320025.1. NCBI lineage: Eukaryota > Metazoa > Chordata > Lepidosauria > Squamata > Elapidae > Laticauda > Laticauda laticaudata. The sequence goes on from BHFT01008941.1 coordinate 20,973, forward strand.
CCACATTCAACAAGTATGCACATTAATTTATTCAAGAATTCTGATAGTTTTTCGATTGCCATAATTCTTGAATAACTTTTCTGGAGCATAACACTAATGCTCAAAGTTCAGACTCCACTAACACCCATCTTAATCAATTTCTCCGAGTCACTGGCTTTGCCTTTTCTTTGTTCTTTCTATGGTTAATTTGTCTTGGATAATCATCATAAATTCATTTACTATAAAGTTCAATGAAGATTAATAGGATTTATTTAATGCTGTAATTGAGTCAGCAAAGGCATGTTTAATGTAAATGAAGAAGATCATTCTGGGAATGAAGTTTGCAACATACTTTTGGTTCCCACTGGATAAGATCTGATAGAGAGGGATGTATGTCCTTTATTAACATTGGCCACCTCCTACAATGGCCTAGGTTGGACACTGGATAGATTCCATCAAGGTCATTATGAGATAACTTATCCTCAGAGAATGGAACAAGCCAAGAAAAACTTGATGTCTATGGAGATTCACCAAGAGATGAGCAAACCAGGGGAAAAAAGTCAACACCAGGGGTGGGATTCAAATTTTTTAACAACCGGTACTGTGGGTATGGCTAAATGGACATAGATATGTGACTGGATTGGTGCAGCTTCTTTTACTTCTTTTCTTTTGCAGCACAGCCCCCTGCACTCCTTTTTTTCCTCCTGCGCCTCAGGGAAGCCTTCTGGATGAAGCAGTAAGACAGCAAGGGGAATCCCAGCACAGCTGATCATTGGAACAGCTGATCTTTGGGAGGGAAAAAAAGAAATACCTTAAGGAATGAATGGGCAGGGGAGAATGCAGTCAGCAATGTTGCGATAAGGACTAACTGGGTGGGGAGGGGAGGGGTAGGTAGAGAGGAGTGGGGCCAGCCAGGGGCATGATTTGCTGGTTCTCTGAAATGCGCAGAATAGTAACAACCAGTTCTATAGAACCATCCTGAACCGGTAGAATCCCACCTCTGATCAACACAGCTACTAAACATCTTACATTATATATCAGTGGGGAAGGGGGGGAAATGAATCTAAGAATTGCTATCCCTGATCCAGCTACAGGTAATTTGGATTTCAGGGTCATTTAGCCCCTGGAGACATCATCAGGCCTGTGTAGAAAGCCAAAAGGTTTCAAGACGATTCCTTGTGGCTACTTGTAAGGAATGTCTCTTAATATAAGATTATTATTTTTTTTTAATGGAACCTGACCTCAGCAAATCAGGGCTAATTTGCATTAGCTGTGCCTGGGGCAAATCCTGGTTTTTAATGGCTCTTCAGAAATGTAGAATGCCTTCCATTATAGCCCTAACCTTGTGATGTGCCTGCTGCCTTCCACTTCCTGACCCTCATCCAAGACCTAATCTCTGCAAATATCTTTCTCCTTGAACCTGTCAACCACATGTTGGCATTCTGACTCTTGGTTTAAATCACAGCATTGTCCCCTGCAACTTGAACAAAATACTGGATCTCGATTTACAGCTTTACAAGCAATTTACACCCATGAGTGTCTCTGTGATTTACAATCAGAGGGGTTTCCATCTCACCAGAGCTCAGCTTGGCTGTGAAAACTTCTTGCTTGATTTTTCTCTTCATTGAAGAAGTTTGACATCCTGTCCCTTGGAGTTAGAAGCAGACCTTGGGAATGGCACATCCTAGACTCTGAGTTGTGGGTGAAGACAAAGACGCTTTTTCTATCTCCATTTAGTGGGGCCAGTTTATTTTAGAGAACTAAAATAGAATGAAGGACAACCTCATCATTTCAATAACACAGCTAGCTTGGACTCAAATGAATGAATGAAGTTTCAAGGAAAGTTAGATGTTGAAACAGTGAAATAATGACACTGTGCATTCTGTTACTAAAGCTGCATGGTTAAATCTTTGCATAGATTCCATGTCAGAATTAAGAAGGAAAAAGATAAATCTCCCCCTGTCTGACGAGCACCACAAAAGAGAATGAAGAGAGAAAATTGTATTTGCCTCTTCATTTAATACATCAGAGTAATTTATGTCAGAGCTATCTTGCTTGCTTTAATACATATGGAATTTTAAACAAAATCTATCTTGTCTATCCAGGCAAAAAAGGAACTCAAAAATATATGCCAATCTCTTGGTTGCACTTGGAAAGAAAAGGCTTCCCATCTCATCTGAAGGAAGCATCTACCTGCAAAATAATACTTTATTGAACATATTTACTTGATTGATTCATCAATTAAGGAAAGAAGCTAAGTCAAGAGTGGAATGTGACTTTTTCAAAGATGAACCCCGATGCTGCTTGAAAATACACATTTGTTCCATTCTGCAGATCTCAATCTCTCTCCTGTGCCTGTGGAGATTCTCAATCATTCAGGTCATGGTTGTCTCAAAGGTGCTTTTCCAGGAGGCAATTGGACTTTCTTAATTTTTTTTCCTTGCTTCTCATCCAAGAAACTTCTTCAGTTCACTATATCACTTTGTAAAATTCCAATTGACATATTCCCCTTTCTTTCCCTTTGATCATACTGATACAGGATAATTCTAATTCTCTGGGATGCATATAGGTGGAGCTTAAGAATGAAGCCACTTGATTTGTAGGGTACAAAATTCAGAGGGCTTTTAAATGGTGAATGTAGTGGAATACAGTTTGGATTCCCAAGCGGGAGGGGTGCATTTCAGAGGAGCAAGAGACAACAATGTTCAGATAACTTGGTTGGGAAAGAGAGGGTCGTGTCAGCTTCTCCCTAGAAGTTCTCAGATTATTTCTTTAGTGATGCAAGTAGTTGCTTTATTTGGCAAGATTTTGGTCTACAGGTGAGGAATAATGAAGGACTCTGCATAGAAGCAACTCTGTCTTTCTTGGTTTTTGGAGCTTGAGAATGGAATTTCAAAAAGAGAAATGTAACAAAGGCATTTCAGGAACAGTGGAATGGCTGACAAAGGTTGTCTTATTTCTGTTTTTTTTTTTTTAATCATTCCCTGTAGGTAGACTGAGGATGTTGGAAAAGACTCTTGAGAGTCCCTTGAGAAATCCAATTCGTCAGTCCTAAAGGACAGATACTGAAGCTGAAGCTCAAATATTTTGGTCACTATATTAGAACAGAGGACTCATATTGTTCCCCCAAAAAATCTTGAAACTGCGAAGGAGAGAGAGAAGGGAAAGGATTAGGTTTTTTCTTCCCTTCCTTATACTAACAGCTAAGAGACTTAAGCA
>BHFT01008943.1:0-72970 GCA_004320025.1 Laticauda laticaudata
TTCTTAGTATATCGCAAATTTAAAATGCATACCCTCCAATCAATATTACTGGGTATCAGGAAAGGGGACGTGCTCACATCCATAGATTGACGGAGGCATACCTGCACATTGCTATTCGGTCCTCTCATTATAAGTTTCTGAGATTCTGCTACAATAACCACCAGTTTGAATATGTGGCCCTTCCATTTGGATTAGCCTCTGCCCCCTGGACCTTCACCAACGCCTCCAGTGTTATCTTGATGATATTTTGATTTTATCTCCTTCCCCTCATCAGGCAGTCATAGACACTCAGAACACATTACTATCCCTACTAGAGCACTGGCTTCTTAATAAATTGGAAGAAGAGTCAATTAACACCACTGACTTGGATAATCCATTTAGGGGCGATCATATATACGGTAGAAGGCAAGGTTTACCATCACTACAGATGCCAGTCTGTTTGGATGGGGAGCTCACATTCAGTCGCTCACAACCCTAGGCAGATGGTCCAACATAGAACAGTCGTACGGCATAAACTGGCAAGAACTTCGTGCAGTATACCTGGCCCTTCGCAACTTCTTCCCCCCAGGTACGCGGTCAGCACATATTGATACTGACAATGTAACAGCCAAAGCTCACATGAACAAACAGGGGCGTACTCAATCGAAACAGCTAATGCGGGAAGTGGAGCGCCTGTGTCGCTGGGCAGAGAACAACATACTTTCCATCAAGGCAGAACACATTTCGGGTCTGTCAAATGCACAGGCAGTCTGACTAAGCAGGGCACCATAGATCAATCGGAACACACGCTCGCGATGCACACAACCACTCTCCTGTTTTCAAGTAAGCGGCACGGACATTTGGTCAGCCGGTTGGTGGACCTATAATTCGCCTTCCCCTCTCCAAACACGTCCAGCTACCTGAGCATTTTTTTCTCAGGTACCCATCCAAGGGGCGGAGAATTTTATAACTCCCTCCGCTGTGGTTGGTCCGGTCTCTCATCAGTCATCGCATTCACAATCACTGTCTTCTGGTTCCAAGGTCATCAGAGGTTGGTTCCCAAGGTCATACGCAGAAGTTACTAGACGAGGAGCGGAAGTTTACTTCCAGTAAGCACATTACTGGCCAGACGGCCTAATGGTTTGCAGATCCGCAGTCTCTCAGTTAGCTCCCCCTGGAGATTCCGTCAGACAGAAATCTTATTAATCTCAGGCCCTTCAACATCGCAGACTCTATGGTTACAATTGACGCGTCTGGAGTTTGAGCGGGAGTGGCCAGACGCCCCTCAACAATTCACATTTACAACGCACTGGTCCCCAAACATCTAATCTGCAATGGTGTAGTAAGTTTCAAACCTGATCCTGACCTTCCCTCTGTTGGCTAGACTCTACAGTTTTTACAGCGAGGGCACTTGGATCAAGGGTTTGTCACTTAATACGTTAAAAAGGCAGGTGGCGGCTGGTATCCAGTTCTCACTTCGGCGAGGCCTGCAGTTCTCTTTCAAATCATTCCACACATAAGGTTTTCTTCGAGGAACCTCCAATTTACGTCCTCTAGCAGTGCACCGTTATCCCTGGGACCTTAACAAGGTCCTTGTGGCTCCTCACTAAGGGATTTTTTTTTTTGCACGCTTTGAAAAACGGCAAGTCTCCACTTCTGACATACAAAGTAGTTTCCCATTGTTAGCGATAAACTTTGCTCGCTCGTGATTTCGGAAATGGCAAGGCTCGTCTGTCAGACAAGATCTCTGCATTTTCATGCTGCATTGCAATGGTTCTTGCGCCCTATCTCACCAATTTATGCCCAAGGTCAATTCGGCGCTTTCAATAGAGCCAAGAGCTTTATTCTTCCAAATTTTGTGGACCGCCAGACCCATCAGGATGGCCAAAACAATGGCATAAGCTTGATGTGGGCGTGCTCTGTGAATCTATATCAAGCGTAACAGCGGCTTTTTAGGAATTGAGGCTTTATTTGTGTCCTTTCAGCCCAATAACTCAGGTTACATTAGGTTTCAACCCATCTACAATAGGCCCTTGGATATTTGGGCTGCAAATAAGCAAAAAACATATCAGACTCCATCTCTGCAGGTGCCTAAGGGGCATAACAGCTCATTCAAACAAGGAGCGCAGCAATTCAGGCAGCATTGGGCCAACAGAGGCATCATCAATAACTTAAATCTGGTCGAGCCGCGGTTGGGCCTTCCCCATTGCCTTCATTTAGACAACTACAAAAGTTGATGTGTTTGCCTTCTGCTGAGGCTTCCTTTGGCAGAAAGAGTTTCTGCAAAATAGGTCCGCAAGACCAGGAGGAGATTGCCAGACGAGATGGAGTCCCCTCCCGTAGACAGCGCCAAGCTTTGTATGTCCCCATACCAGATGCACTGAACAGTCAAAAAGGAGAACAAGGGCGTTGGTACTTTACCTGATATGCTGCGTTCTCTTGGAGTTGTGAAGAGCATCCAGCCCCACCCTTTTTCCGTCTGGTGGGGTCCTGTTTCGGCCAATGAACGTTTTAGAACATGAGGATGAGAGTGCTTATTTCTCTCGTCTTCGCCAAAACGGGGGAACTCTGAGGAGTCACGTGGAAGAGGAGGAGCATTCCATAAATCAAGCTCCGTCTATGAATGCAGAGACTGAAGCACCTCCCACTACTGGATGCTCAAAGAGAACGGGAGTGTCAGGTAAGTACCAAGCCCTTTTTCTACATTACTGTTACCTTTTAGCAGGGCTTTCAAACTCCTGGCCTGCAGGCCGGATGTGTCACAAGCTGGCCACGCCCACACCTGGTTTAGCAAAGGGGGAAAAAGTCCCGATATGTCATGTGATGCCACCGTGACAATGTGAGTTTGACACCTCTGCCTTATAGGGTTGAAAAAAAGGCAATAAAAGGTCTACTTTTTAGACTGTTGATACTGTTTTGAAAAGTCTAAATTACCCAGATTTTAATCTCAGGCAAGATTAAATCCGTTTGATTAAATAACAGCAGTCTTGCAAGAGCTTATCTTGGTTTATCAACTTCTTCCTGTTCTCTTTTCAAACCTGTCCCAACTCCATCCGTTTTCCCCCCTCTCAGATGCTGTTACAGATTATTAATAAAAGTTTTACAATTTAAAAAAAAAAAAGAAAAGAAAAGTAACAATTCAACTGCGAAAAGTTTGCTTGCCTCTGCTTTCAGGGAAATGATTTTCCTTTTTCTAATAATAATCCAGAAGGTGCTTTCTTGTTGATTTTATTTTGAACATTTCAGAAGCTTGCTCCATGTGGTGAACTCAGGCTGCTCTCAAAAATAAAGGCGAACTCTGCCAAGTTAAGAGAAGGCCAGCCAAGGAACTGAACAAACTCTTGTGTTAGAGATTTGGCAATTCTCCCTTTAGGTCGCATGTTCACACTATTCTCTCTGAAAATAGGAAACCGCCCTTTTGTTTAAGATTTATTTGAAAGTAGATTAGGGGGATTCTTAGGTTTTGTTGCTTGGAGACCAGAAAAGAGTTCCCTCTGCTTCCTGGCAGCCTCCTTTAATGCTTTCTCCCTCTCCTCTTTCTTCCAGTAATGGATTCCTTTGCCTTTGTTTTTCTGTGTTGCATCACAGGCTTTGTAAATGTGGAGCATGATTCAAGATATTCAACAAGTTGAATCATAGTTGTGACCCAGCGCATTTAAAGGACATTGGGATACCTTTTCTTTAATGGCTGCTGGCAGAGTGGAATAACTGTATGTGCTTTCTAGGATCAGAAAGGACTCAACCATGATTTGTTTGCAAAACCCAATTTGACAACCATTTGTCATTACCATCCATGAAGAACTGAGAGGTAAAATAGTTTTGGCAGGCTTCTGAGGATTCTGCCATGGTAACCTGAAGCTCTTCCGAACATAGAAACAGCCCTGCTAGAAGGGACCAAGCATCCATCTGATTTGGCCTGCTACTTTTGTGGGCCACAATTGTTTAGTTCCAGGAACTTCTGAAAACTGGGTAGCAGTTCAACTAAACAGCTAGTACCATGTTCCTTGTCCTTAATGTTCAGAAACACAGCTTCTAGCTTTTTATTAGGTTATTTTCCATAATATGTCTTTTCTTTCCTCACTCTCTTTTTAGGGACCTCTTAAGATAATTGATATCATATTGTATTTCTTTGGGGAATTATGATACATCTCTGATCTTTTATTAAGAAAGGCTTAACTTGTGTGGAGTGTTTCTGGGTGTACATGTCTCCTTAAAGTATTGCATTTGGCTCATTTTGTTTTTGTTTTTCCTTGCAGGTTAAGAGACATGACTTGGAGGAACTGCCTTCCCACTTATTGGGTGCAGCTTCCCTTCTGTGCCCACAGCACTTGGAATGGTGCTGGCAGCAGGAGGCGCAGGCTGATGGTAGCTGCGGGAGCAGGCCTGGGTGTGTGCAGCATCTTGGTTTATGGAAAACACCATTGGCAGGTGAGGAAGTGAAAGATGGCATGGTATGTTACCCAGGAATGAAACTTGGAAGGCTTGAGGCTGCTGAGGGAGGGTGGTGTTGAAACTCTGCTTCAGTTGAGACTTCCTAAATGCTTTGTGGTTTAAGAAAATGGAGACTATTTAAGGCTGAAAGGTCCCATTAGTGAAGGGGTCCAAAAGATATGTCCCACATGCAGTCACTGTTATGCTTTTTGTGGCCAAAGAATGGACGGAGTCAAATATTTGTTCCTTCCCTCCTTTTTTTAGCTTGAAGCAGATGCCTCAGGCAGTCATTTTCCTGCTTAAAACTGCTTAAACTGCACCCCCATGTAGGCATCCCCTGTTTTTGGACTGTGGCCGGGACATTTCAAACCATATCTGGTAGGGCTCTTGAGTTGAGAGAAACATCTCTTGAGTACTGTTGATGAAGATTTTTAGTCATCCAGATAGAATTATTTGGAAGAAATTGAGTCATAGCTGGACTTCTTTCCTTGTTGGTTTGAGGCATTTAGCTGTCCATCCAAGCAGCTTCTTCACTCTGAACAGTTTGGTTAGGGGAATCTGAGCAGGCAGAAAGTCGTTGGAATGTGCCAGCTCCAAATCTCCATGTACTGTTCCTTTCCTGATTGTCTCTTTTGGTTTTCTCACAGGCAGCCACGGCTGAGCCTCCAACAGCCACACGTAATACCTCATTCCCTCACTTCACCCGAGAAGAAGTGGCCCGCCATCAGAACGAAGCGAATCGGGTGTGGGTGACTTATGGCAGTGAAGTTTTTGATGTCACCGATTTCTTAGAGCATCACCCTGGGGGCAAAAACAAGATTCTTCTGGCAGCAGGCGGGGCTTTGGAACCCTTTTGGGCGCTCTATGCCATGCATGAACAAGATCATGTCCAAGAGATCCTTCAGGAATATAAAATAGGAGAGCTGAGCCCAGAAGAGCCTCCTCTGCCAAGCCCAGATGATCCTTATGCCAACGATCCTCCACGCCACCCCGCCCTCCGTGTCAATTCCCTCAAGCCTTTCAATGCAGAACCTCCTCCAGAGTTACTGGCAGAATATTTTTTGACCCCTAACCAGCTGTTCTTCAAGCGCAACCATCTCCCAGTGCCAGTTGTGGACCCTGAAGCCTATCACCTGTGTATTCAAAGTCCCTCTGGTCAGAACCTGTTCTTCTCTTTGCAAGATCTGAAACAGAATTTTCCAAAATATGAGGTTACCACCACCATACAGTGTGCTGGCAATCGCCGGGCAGAGTTAAACGCCATCCAGAATACCAACCGGCTCGGGTGGAGCATTGGGGCCATTAGCAATGCCTGTTGGGGTGGTGCCCGGCTTCGGGATGTTCTAATGAAAGCTGGGTATCAACCAGGGGATGAGGGTCATGTCTCCTTTGAGGGTCTGGACAAGGATCATAGTGGCACTGTATATGGAGCCTCCATCCCTTTTCAGAAAGCCATGAGTCTGGAAGGGGACGTTCTCTTGGCATATGAGATGAATGGGGAGGAGCTGCCTCGGGATCATGGATTCCCTCTGAGAGTTATTGTGCCAGGAGTGGTGGGGGCTCGTAATGTGAAATGGCTGGCTCGGATTACAGTGGGGCCAGAGGAGAGCAAGAACCACTGGCAGCAAAAGGATTACAAAGGATTCTCTTCTTCCGTAACCTGGGAGACCGTGGATTTCTCCAAGGCACCTGCCATTCAAGAGATGCCCATCCAGTCTGTCATCACTGAGCCATCTTCTAAGACATCTGTCTCTCCTGGGGAGCTCACGGTGAAGGGCTATGCCTGGAGTGGGGGGGGCCAGAGGGTGATCCGTGTAGATGTCTCCCTGGATGGTGGGAAAAACTGGCAAGAGGCAACGCTAATTGGTGAGGAGCAGCTGCCTGGCCGAGTTTGGGCTTGGAAGCTTTGGCAGCTGGATGCTTTTGTGCCTGCTGGCACCAAGGAGTTAAACATTGTCTGCAAGGCTGTGGACACCAGCTACAATGTACAACCTGAACGTGTGGAACCACTCTGGAACATTTTGGGAGTACTCAACAGTGCTTGGCATCGGGTCCGTGTCCCTGTGACAAAGGATTGAGAGGACTGATGGCCTAGAAGCATCTTGGCTTCTTTCTATATTTTTGCTGATGCAGGGACATTAGCCACTGTCCCCTGAAAGAAGCCAAGAAGAAGGGCTGAGTCCTTGAACAGGGGTGACTGTTGGGTTTCTTTCTGGTGACTTCTGGGCTTCTTTCCTCATTCCCTGTGCAATTCCTGTGAATGTAGAATTTTGGGGCTAAGGCAGGGATGGGGTGGGCAACTAAGGCCTTTTACAATTTCTGGGTTTCAACTCACAGAAATCCTGAGCCAGTCATGCTGGCTCAGGAATTCTGGGAATTGAAGTCCACATGTTGTAAACGAATTATATTTGCTCACCTCAGTGTTTATCTTCTTCTAAGGTTATGGAGGTCTCAGAACTGTTGATTGCTCTCCTTCACTTCGCTTTCTCCTTAACTGAGACTCATTTTCCTCAGGAATTTTGGATTTGGGCTTTTATACTCTTTAGAATTCTTTCAGTTGTCAAAATTACTGATTTATTTGCTGGTTGGAGATCTTTTTTAGGGTTTCCCTCCAAAGATTTGTTAATGGTATTGGATCACTTGACACTAAATTAAATAACCCATCATTTTAGGAACACAGCCATTTTATTACCCTGCTTTCTTCAGTGAGATGCCAACTTCGACCTTGCCATATAATATGGGAGAAATTGATATTTCTCCCACCATAATACTGAGGAGTATTGGAAATTAGTATTTTCCTTTAAAGACCTGGGAGCCTTGTCCCACATCGAGTCTGCCAATCAGTTCTTGCTGCATCAACACACCACAGCAACTCTTCTTGTAGGCGATTATTCTGGGCAGGTTTTGTGGTCACCTAGAATCCATAATATTGGAGTAAGAAAGCTGATGTTCCCAGTTGCTTTGATCTGATCTCAAGAAACACAGACTTGCCTGGCTTAGTGGTTTCCCCTCTGTATTTCAAATGTTGGTGTGTTGCAGCCTTTGTCAACATGCCTTCATCAACTTTGCTGCTATAATTTTATTTATTTAGTAAAAAACTTGAGAAAGCTGTCCAACTCACACAGAGATGACTTCGAGTGACTTAACAAAAGTTTTAAAAATCCACCATGTAACAAAACCTACCGCAGCTCCATGGCAGCAACAAGACAATCAAATCAGCCACTTGATTGTCTCCATCTTCCATTCGTGGTCCTCAGGCCTGCTGACAAAGCAGCAAGCTGGGGATCACCCATACCTTTTGGAGAATAATGTTCCATAAAAAAGGGACCACCAGAGAGAAGGCTCTGTTTTGTGATCCTATCAGATAATAATCCCTAATTGATGGGACCTCTGACATGCCCTGCCTTTCTGTTCTAGTGGGCTGGTGTAATTTCTTGGTTTTTGTTAGTTCACCTCCAGATTCTTACTGCTGAAATAAGAGCTAATTTCTCATTCTGAACGTAAAATAAGTTTGGTTGTCCCAGATGTAAAACTGAATAGGAGTCTTGAGCCATTGGCATTCTGTGGAAAAGAGTAGATTTCATCAGGTGTTATCCTCACTAGAATTCTTTTCTGTCTGGGGACCTACCCATGTTCTTTATTTATAGAGAAAGGCCCGGACGTGCACTTCGAGAAATATTTTAAATTAAGTCTCCTGAGCCAGCAGGTTTCACAAAGAGAATGGATCAAGTTGAAAGACTGCCACACAGGGGGATCCTGTTTTATGAAAAACAGCCAGGTGAGGAGGGCGGGGGCTTTGGGCAGAAAAGGTTAACACTTTCTTCTCATAGCCTGAGCTTCAAAGAGGGGATCCTATTGCTATATGAGCTGCTGCTCTTGGTGGTAGCAAATATTTAATTTTTCTTCCAGGTCATGCTGGGATCCATTTTCGTACAAAGAAATTTTCTCTGTGCCATCTTGACCATGTTGCATTTTCTGTCACCTTTCTTGATGCAGGTAGTCCTCGACTTACAACCATTCATGTATAATGAGTTTTAAATTACAGTGGCTCTAAAAAAAAGTGATGTACGACTGTTTTTCACACACGACCGTTGTAACATCCCCATGGTCATGTGGTCAAAATTCAGGTGCTTGGCAATTGCTTCATATTTAGGATGGTTGCCTTGTTCCAGCTTTTGTGACCTTGGCTGACAAGCAAAGTCAATGGAGAAGCCAGATTCGCTTAACAACCCTGTTGCAGTTATTTGCTTAACAACTGTGGCAAGAAAGGTTGCAAAATGGAGCAAAACTCATTTGATTGCAGTCTTCCTTCGATAGCAGAAATTTGAGGCTCAGTTGTGGTTGTCTGTTGAAGACTACCTGGACTTGTCAAAAATAACAGCATAGATTAGACCCAATTCAAATTCAGAAGTGAATTCTTTGGCGCCTCAGAGCTGTAAAAAATAATAATAATTGCCACCAAAACAATAAGTGCCAGGTTACTAGCTCCCTGAAAGGTTCGTCTATAAGGTGGAAGGCCACCAAAGAGAAAAATGTTCCTTGCTTGTGACCCTTTGATTTATATTTGATACTAGCACCTTGAGAAGAAAGAAACTATAGCCATGATTTTTGCTACTTGCAAGATTCTTTAACTGTCCGAAATGCAAGGTGCAAGGCTCAGTCTCTCAGCATTGAGCCCTGAAATTGCATCTAGGAAGGGAAAGAAAGCTGTGGACCTTCCTATAAGGTGCTAAACCATCCTTTAACCGTGAGCTAATAAACCATAAATTGTGTTGTATGATTCATGAAGCTAAGAACCATGTTTTATAACTGTCAATGGCCAGGTTCACAAAACATTCTAATTCAAACCCAAACCACACAACAGCTCAGGGGGTCATTGGGCTGAGTGTCTTTTCACTGCCCAACACTGAATTTTTGTTATACTATTTGTTTCCTTTCACTCAGGGCCATCCTGTTTGAGAGCCATAGATCAAAACAGCTGAGGAGCATCAGGTTTGCCCTCGGGGTCCTGCAGAAGCTCTCCTGCAAGATTGCTTTGTTGCTCTGGGCACCAGTTCAAGCCGGCATCTGGATTGATATTCCTCCAGGTTGATTGATGAGTTTGTCTGAAGCTCCATAGCACTGCAGCACTGCTGTGTCAATCCTCAGTGGTAGAGAAAGGGGTTGATGGAGGGAGAGCATTGCTGTGGACGTATTGTCTTCCCGTCTTTGATCGGCTAAAGCCAAAAAACAGAATGAAAAAGTATCAGATGAGAGAGCTCTTGTAACACTTTCCAAGCTGTGGAATTTAGTTTTGGATGGTGGGGGAGGGGAAGCATGCATCCTCCCATAAAAAAATGATTTGTGTGCTTTTTTAATCTGTTTTTTTAAGGACACTATTTGCTGCCCCCTGTTGGGAATGGTAGGAAATGGTTTTATTTCAATTATTCTCTCCTCTTGTTGGGGACTTGTAGAAATTCTAGGGCTAAATGGATCTTCCTCACTGCCGTATACTGTGTCGCACTTCTTAAGGGAAAAAACAATCATGAATTGTTGTTTTTGCTGAACTAATTCCATGTTGCAAGTCGTTCCCACAAATTCTTCTGCTCAGTTATATCTTGGATCCTAGGATCACCACTCATGGACAATGGCCCTTTCAGTAATTCAGCAACAGAAGCTAACTCATGTTGGCTGGTGTTGGATCATAATGGCTCTCACTCTCAGGCAAAAATTAACTGGTTGGAAATGGTTGAACGCAGAGCACTACCTCAAATGGTGCTGCTTTGAGACAGCTGGTTTGGTAACGGCATCATGATTCAAGCAAAGCCCAAACATTATTTTTGGACCCAGTCCAAACAAATCTTGGATAAGAGCTAACACACATGGAATTTCCCAAGTCAAAATTCTGAAATTTTGAAATGAGGAACTTGCTATATCTTTTCACCATTAATGGAGACCAACTCAAGTTAAGCCTTTCTGTTCTCCAGCTGAACTCACTGTCTCTGAAAAAACTGGAAGACTAATGTAGAGGCTGGCTTTGTTTTGTTTTTAGTTTTCTTTATTTCCGACTTCCTTGGTTGTATTTATAACATGGCAAATAAGGTTGATGTTTTTGGCTTTAAGAGGTTCCAGTGTAAAGATTGTATTTTTCTCACCATTGTCCTTCCTCTGAGGTTGATCTGGAGAAATTCTCCAGACTGTTTCCTAAAAACTAGACAATCAAAACCTGGGCAATACATATGCTGAGATACAAATTAATACATAACAGATGAATATATAACTGAAATATGGGTTTTTTTGCTATAATGTGATGACAGGCCAGAGTTCTCCTTTCTGAACTGACCTAGTATAATCAAATGTGTGAATGATCTTGGGGGAAGAAGGAAAAAGATGTTGTCTAAGAAACAACCAGACAAGAGAAGGAGGAGAGTCCCTAAGAGCTTAATGATCAGAGGAAGAAAGGACCTGGCCTAATTGATCAGCCCATTAAAAGTGAGGGGCAAGGAATTTGTCCTTCTAGATTTGCAAGATTCTTTAATGTAGCCTTATAATAAAGTAGAATTAATTCATCTAGTCCTGTTTTCTGTCTGGTTTATCTGGGAGGGCTCATACTTAAGAGCATGTATTCGTCCCTTATAAACATCCTTGAACATAGCTAGGGGGAAAAATACAAGAAGCTGGACCTTAAAAAGAGTCCAAGGAAGAAGGGAACTGTCTTTTATTTTCTCCTGCCCGATGCTGACTTTTTCAGTTCCACTGTCCCCCTAGCCAATGGGGAAACACCAGGATCAAATAGGTACAATCAAGGAGGGAGCGTAAAGGTGATGAAACAAAATGTTTGCCCCGTGTCTCAAAATGATAAGTCAACAAGGAAATCATTTCTGTAATGTTCAGGGCTATTCCCTCAAGTAGATGTTCTGCTGCTCAAGGAATTCTGGTTAATTAGCCATAAAGAACAAACGACAATATGAACTTGTTTCCCTTCCTGTGTTTCAGAGTACAGTTCTCATCTCTTTAGCCTTTAGTCATGATTGCAAGGACATCAGGTGGGTTATAACTATAACATCATTTTGAAGAGAACTCAGGAAATGACACCACATCTATAGCACATTTATATTTTGTTGGTTGGCTTTAAGAATGACACAGAATCAGCAACCTGAAAATACAGTGAGAACCTGTAGTTGTATCAGATTGTAAACCAAGGGTCTTCAAACTTGGCAAGTTTCAGACTTGTGGACTTCAAACTCCTAGAATTCCAGAGCTAACATGACTGACGAGGAATTCCGGGAGTTGAAGTCCACAAGTCTTAAAGCTGTCAAGTTTGAAGACCCCTGATTGTAGACTCTACTTCTGTTCATAGTGCAGCTTTATCCAATGAAGCTTTCCTGCCCTCTATTTCAGGCTATGGTAATTTCTGTCTTTGCAATCTAATCAGACCAACTGATCTTCACAGCAGCTGGGAAGAAAGATCAGTCAACCAGCCAGATAAATGGTAATCCTCTGGATATGTCCTGAACAATCTGAACCCACATGCAGAGAACAGCATAACTACATAGTAGTTCTTTATATTGTTTATGATCTCTCTTCCAAACTTATATAGGAGGCTGATGCTTCTAGGGAGAAAATAATTCATTTATTGTGTTATATTTCAATAGTAGTTACTAAAGGTTCTGCCTTGTTTTTCATTTCATCTTTGTATATTTTCTCCTTCCTCTGTTACAAGTTGTAGGTGTTGTTTTCTTGTTAGATAAGAAACAGACAGGGATGAACCAATAAGACTGTCATTTTTGTAACAAGCTGGGTTTTTTTTCCGATTGTGTTCTGGTACAGTACACCAGGGAACATGTGATTGATGGATGGATTTTGTTGCCTTTGAATCAGTGTTGAATCCTGGTGAATGCCTGGACCAGTTCCTGCAGCCATCTTGGCAAGATTTTCAGAAGTAGCTTGCCATTCCCTCCCTGAGAGAGGGAGCTGGCCCAAAGTCACCCAGCTGCCTTTATGCCTCAGGCAGGACTAGAAAAAAATTAACTGAAACCATAAAAAATGCTTTCTGATTGAAAACCTGGTGTCCATCAATTTATTGTTCCTCCTTCATTAAGAGTTGTTTTTAAAGGTGGTTCATTCATTCAAAGGTTCATTGTTATATACAAATTCAGAAAACTGAGTTGAATAAACCATGGTTATTAACCATTGGTCAACATGATACAAATATAAACTTTAGGATATGGTATGTCCCAATATGCACATATATTGGATTATACTATGGTAGGTGTGGTGTGAATATTAGAATGATAAAATAAATTCTAACTTTTTTTTCAAAATGTCATTGTTAACACTTTAATAAAGCAATGATCCCACCATAGACTGAAAATAGAAAAGACACGTGTTCAATTCACATATTTGGTTTTGAACCTAGTAGATTGTGTGAACCCTGCCCTTATAGGTTATGCTTAAGCAAATATGTGAGTTCTACCATGATGTGAAGCTTGAATGCCAACAAAAACTAGCCAGTCTATATAGCTGCAAGTTCACTACAGTGTTTTACTTAGAATACCCAAGTATCTGAGAATGACCTCAAGCACAGACAGTAGAGTAAGGAAGATGACTTTGTTGGAGTTTCTTAGGAACATGCCATTAGCTAGGCAGAAGGGGCTGAAGCACTTTTAAAATCCAGTACAATTGGATAACATTTGGAAGCAGTTAGGACAGATACTCCCTAATTCACTTCATATAAGAAGGGGGAGGAAATGCAGTACAACCAGACTTGTTCTGTTATAGCCATTTCAATTAAGGTAGTTTTAGCCTTTTAGAGGAATTAATTTCCTTGTCTGGTCTATCAAATGGAGCCAATTAAACGATACTAGACTACAAACAAAGATAGATCTGGAATTATCATTGGTATACCAAATGTTGCCTGGCTATGCCAAATGAGACTGAGTGTCAGAGAACTCTACTATGAAAATAAACAGTTGCCTAATAAAATGTACTAGAGGTGAAAAGATTGCTTTTGTCTCAGATTATATTGCAGTTTCACCCCAGCAACTTTAAAAAAATACATAAAGGAACAGTGTATGATCTAATTTGAGGACAGTCGTGATTCTATTTCCCTCCCAGGACTGAAATGCATCTTGAATCTAGATCAAAGAGATTCTCAGAGACAAAGGTAACAGATTATATCATCCGTGCTGCTGCACTGTCCTATATATATATGGGAGAAAGTGTTTTAATTAGCTAATTCATCAGCAGTAACCTCCAAAGAGGTTATCATTGGCACACATAGAATGAAAACAACCACTTTTAATGTATTCCTCAGACAATGCTGCCAGCTTCAAAAAGAATCTTAAAATTGGTTGGGAAACAAATTTAAATTTATTGCTCAGTATAGTTCTTCATGTGAATTTTTTGTGGGCTACTTGCCTTTCCGATTACCCCTATTGGTCCAAGTATAATAAGTATTATGAACAAATGAGAACTTCTACAAGCTTTGTACTTAAGTACACATTTAATCCTAATCTGTCACAAATACAAAAAAAGTTTACAATATTTGTCGCCTACGAGATGATCCTATAATGTCCAATTTTATGCCTCTGCAAGTTAGTATTTTTCTGAATTAATCCTCTTCTATCCAGAGTCTGATTTCTGTGAATTAGGTAATCACAATTCTAAATTGTATATAAATAATTTCAACTATTAAATATAAGATATAAAATAAAATTGTTATTGTTTGTCTCCAGGAGATAGGTTTCCATTAAAAATATGAACTTGCTCATTGTCTGTCTTCCTCGCATCTTTTCAAACCATCACACACCAGGTAGACTGTTTATTGACCACCACCTCCTTATTCATCCCTAACATTGATTTATACTTTTTGAAATAGTGCTCATTTTAATTGCCTTTTGGGTTGATTTGATGTGAAATGTTGGAGTTTTCTCATACCGTCCTGCTACCAATGCTTTTCTAATCAGAAATCTTACAATCAGCTGGTAATTGTAAGGCTTAGTGAGGGAATAATATTTAGAATGTACATCTTATGGTTCAGTAAGTGGGAATACTCAGTTCATTTTCTAACCATGGACATTTCCACACTGCCAACCGCTTTTATTTCCCAATTCCTCAAAGCAGTTTGAAAACTTTGTGGACTTTGCAACTGTGGCAAGAACTAATTCATCAGAGAGTGAAAAAGGGAACAGAAGGAAAGACTTGAACAACAATGTTTCTAGCAAACCATCTCCAGGACAGAATGAAAGTAGCTTGTTTCCCTTATTCCCATTTTGGGGAGTGCATGAGGTTTTTTTCCCTTTGTGTGGAAAATTCAGTTTTACTTATTAAACTTATATTCTTAGGGCCCCATGTCTGGAATTTAAGTGCCAGTCACATTTAGTTTCACAAGCCCATATGATACATGTGTCCAGTTAGTCTAACAGCAAATAACTATAATTTAGAGAGCCATCTAAATCCATAAAGACGGGTCACGAACCTTGTAACATTTCAGAACAGACGAGCCGAAATAAAAAGAACAATGTAATGTCCAAACTCCGAAAGGGGAAAAAAGAGAAACATTTGAGCTAATATCAAATTAAAAGAGCCTTTCCAAGGATCTTATTAATCCAATTGGGGGGGGGAGGAGAGAGACAGGTTTTCGGACTTTTTAAAAAACGGGCAAGACGGGATCCACACTGATCGGAGAAGAGACGGATGATGGTTTTTGGAACCCTTGGGTGACCTTCTTTGGTGGGAACGAAGCCTGCCAACTCTCCAATTATACAGGTAGGGCAGAAGCTATCGGATTCCAAAAAGTCAGTTAATTTATTTAGAATAGTTTTGTGATGAGGAAACAGTGTCTCAGACCACAAAAGCAAGGCGATCGCGTGGCTCCAAAACACTAGAAAATCCCTATCGGGATCTGCAGACTTGAAGTCACAGCTGGGTGGCCTGAAACCTCACCTGCTTATTTGAAATTGACCTCACACGATTCCTGTTGGTTTCTACTTCCGATGAATGCGGGCTGACCCGCTAAACATCCTATTAAGCAAAGCAGTAAGTCATAAAAGATAGAAACATGAACTCTGCGTTGATGCAAAAGAAAAGCAATTTACGCATATATACAAACCATAGAAGCTGCCCGGACTTTACAAGGCTCTGGCCTGTACACAACTTTAAAAATAGGAAACAGGAACACAGATCCTGATTAACCTACAGCGTTTCTCTTTTTCAGAGGAAACCCACGCGTTTCGATTTTACGCCGGAATTTGCGCTCGAGGAATCAGCCATCGCAACGCAAAACAATAATAAATCGATATCCATGTTATACTGAACACCAATGTGTGCCAGTATGGGTTAACTCACACGTGCCTAATACTGTACTCCTGCCTCCTATTTTTGTTCAGGCTTGGGACACATGGAAAACCCTGAGGTCTTCAGGGCAATCTTAAGTTAACCTACATACTGGCCCACCTTCCACCTCGTTCCCCCTGTTACGGGATGGGTTGACAACCGTCACGCTCTTTATGAAGGAGCAAGCCCAGGGGGGCGGTGGATACTTGCAGGCAACCGCCGCTGTGAAAGAAGCTCCCGCACACTTTCCTCGGCTGCCAGACACGCCCCGCCGCTTTCTTTCGCGATCCGAGCGCCCCCTCTCGATGCTCTCGAAGTTCGGCTGCGCAGCCTTCTCTTCCCTCTCCCCGGTGCCAAACGCCGGGCGCTCCTCTGAACACGCGGATCGATCCGCTAGGCATTCGGGGTTGTTCCTGCCATTCAGGAATCTCCGGATCGAGGCTCTTTCTCCCCCCCACCCCCCCCGTTCCCGGCTCCTACGCTTCTTTCTCATCTCTCCATCGATCCGCTCGGCCTTCGCACCATCGCCTGACAACGGAACGAATCCCTCGGAGCGCGTTCGATGCTCGTGCTCGCTCTTCTTCGCCGCGCCGCCAGCCCCCCCCCCGCCCCAATCTCCTGACGGACACGAATCCCTGGAGCTTTTTCTCCCCCCCCATTTCTGACCACTCGAGCTTCTCGAGCTCTTCTTCCTGTCGCTGTCTCCTAGCAGAGGGACCGGAAGTGCTGAGGAGGGAGGGGGCTCGGTCCTCCTCAGGTGAAGGGCTGCTGATGGAAGCGCCGTTGCGGAGCCATTGAGCCCCCCCCACCCCACCCCCCAGCGCTGGCGGGGGGGGCCCTCCCTCAACGAGAAGCGGCCGGGCTGGGAACTCCGTAATTCGTGTGAGGAGGAAGCAGGTACGGCATGTACGCGCGGGAGGGAGGGGAGCGGCGGGCCGGGCGGGGACAACAGCTCAGAGAGAGCAAACGGAAGAAAGTGGGCAGAGTCCGAAAAGTGGGGGACGAGGTCGTCGAGTGGGGGGGACAGTTGGGGCCGATCTCCGGGCGGCTTGGCAAGAGGCACCTCGGAGGCGATGACGGGAGCCGAGGCAAAGTGGGGCTGCCTTACTCGGAGTCACTATTGGAAGAGGTGGTAACTAAGGAACTGCTTGCCAGTCGGGAGAAAAGGCTCGGAGGAAACTTGGGCTGCGCCTCGGGGAAGCGAGGATTTGCTGGACGGGGAAACAAAAGAGGGGACCGTGTGGGTGTCTGGGGGGCAGTTGGGAGCGCAGCTGATCGTGGGTGGCGGCGGCGGCGGCGGCAGGCGAAGTTGCCGTTNGCGGCGGCGGCAGGCGAAGTTGCCGTTCTTGAAGTGGGGTGGGGTGGGGGGTGAGCTCGGTCCAACGGACTGGGAAAGGCAAAAGGAAGAAGCGCCGCCGGTCATTCCAATCTGCTCTTGGCCCGAACTGGTTGAAAAGCAAGCGCGAGTGTTTGAACTCCTCTTAGTGATCGATACTTTGGAGCACGACTGCCTTGTGTCGAAAGTTACAAATCGCAGGGTATTTATGCGTGTTTGGAGATTTGGTTTCACACCGTAGCGAAGCATATGCCAGAAATATGTTTCCAACTGTGTACCAGCTTTGTTGTTGTTGTAATGATTTAGTTACCATGTAGTATTTATCTTCAGGTGTATCTTTGCCTGGAAGGGACGGTATTTTGGAATGATGCTTCTGTTGCATCATGCTCTGTTTTGTTTCTTTGGGGTGGGGGGGGGAAAAGAAAACTCTTATGTGCATTAGTTGTCGACATTGGGGGTGGGATAAATTTAGCTGATATCAAATCTAAAATGCTCTGAAGCTGACTTATATAAGCCTGATTGCCTGTGTGTTTAGTGGAGAAAAACTGCCTCTTGCCGATAAACTTGGCTAGCAGCAAACTTGTAGTTACTCTAAACTCCAATCTTGTGCATGTTCCACTTCTTGCTGTATTAAAGTTTGTTATAAAAAAAATAAGGCCTTTCAACTTTAAAATATGAGGATACATTTTTCTTCTCTGTGTATGGGCATGTGTGTTTGAGAGAGATGACAATAAATAGCAGCAAATGCCAGTATCTCTGAAAAAGCAGTTGAAGAATAAACAAACCTGTTGAGCAATGAGTGGAAAGTTCATGTTCACGATTTTCTACTCTTTTTAACTTGAGGACTTCTTTGCTAATACATTGGGACATGCTTTTGGGAGATGATGATGATTCAAACCAGTTAAAGGTCAAAGTGTAGAAGCTACCTTGTTCTGGGACCAATGATTTATGTGAGTAGAAATCAACACTATAGCATCCAGTATCAAATTCCAATTAGCATAGCTCTCAGGTTTGGCTGCTTTGTCATCTCTAATTAATAAAGGTTTGCTTTGTGGCAAGTTCACGTAGGACTTTCTGATTAATACCTCTGCTATGTTGGAGAAATTGCTACTATGAAATGAATAGTTTCTTGTTGCTGATTAATTTTTCCCCATCACTTGGGGGATTTTCTCTTTTCAGATCTAACAGCCTAACTTTATACAAGTTTAGTAAAAACTAAAGTCCACTGTGTTTAGTAGGTCTATAAGGTAGATCATGGTGGTTTTGCAGTTTTTATGGTTAAGAATGTGACTCTGTCTAACTAGCTTAAGATAAAGATTTTTACTATGGACATATTACCTAATTTATAGTTCTGAATCCAAGATGTTGTATTGCATCCCATACAAGTTAAAAATCTGTAATCGTGATAAATGAGTAGTGTGCTTTATTTCATGCTTCCTGCAAGTGGCTGCAGTGGAAATAAAAATAGTGTATCTTTAATATTTCAAGGTTTTTTTTGTTTAGAAATGATAGGGTTCTACATGTTTTAGCAATTGTCATTTTCCAAATATTATTTTGTAGTCTCAAGTTCAACCAAGAATCCTTTTGGGGAACTTTGCTCAGACTGGGTGTCTAATGATTGTAGCAAGATGTTGTATGGAACCAAGTTTTCTCTGAAGCTACCAACTACCAATGTAGTTGGAAAATTACTTTAAATTATGTAAGTTGCTCTAAATTTTAATGGCTTTTAATGGTTATGCATATTATGGGTAACTATGGTTCGTTGTAATAAATTTTTCAGTAAAATAATGTTTCTATTTTTGCCATCTTACCACTTTCCTTTAAATTTTGGGACAAAAGGCATTTAAAAATGGAATGACCAAATGGTCATTTCACTTCTATTTCTGTGTGGTAGAACACACTAAGATAAGTTTTGACTATTTAAAGATGTTCTATGCTACTACCCATTATTTCAGATCTGGACACATGACTATTAAGGGTTAAGAGTGATGTCTGAGGGGGATATTGAGGCCATTTTCCAGAGCATCCTTTATAAAAATAGATGAAATGTGGCTCAAGAATTCCAGGCCATCTTTTAGAGCAAGTAAAACAGAAAAGTTCAGAAATGATGGGTTGATTTAAAATAAAATGGAATATAAAATTTATTAACCAAGATTTTGTGAACTAGGAAATCAATGCTATGAATAATGGATTTATGGAAATATGAAATAATCCAAATAATGATTGAATCTCTCTCATATATCGCTATTTTTCCAATTGAGTATGATTAAATTTATCACACTGTCCGAGATTCAGACAAGCCATCTGCCCTATTCAGGTTCAGCCCAACCAATTAGAAAACTTAGGGAGAAACTTCTTATGTCATATATCGGAGAGACTTGCTGCTGCTTTTTTCTAGCAACTGTCATAAATACGAGCCAAGTATCTGAATTTTGATCGTGTGACCATGGAGATGCTGCAATGGTTGTAAGTGTGAAAAGTTACTTTTTTCAATGCTTTTTTAACTTTGAACGGTCACTAAACAAACTCTCATAAGTCGAGGACTACCTGTATGCAGCATACAGAATTTGTTTTTTTCAAACTCTGTTCTTTTGGAAGAGGATGAAATGGGAGTGATTTTTTGTGAATATGTTTATGTTTGGGTGTAAACTTTTCTGGTTGTTGTTTTTTTTTCATGGAAGAATGAGGGGAAAATATTTCAATCTTATTTCAGCAAAGTTGTAACTGATTATATGACAGTAGAACCTTCCAATTTCTCTGTGGAGGCTGAATTGAGGCAGTAGGAAGGAGCTTTTTACTTTGGACATTTTTAATCTAGTCACTTGGATGGCGCATGCAATTTTAGCCTGTCAAATGAGATTACTGTATTTTTTGAAGTATAAGATACACTTTTTCCTTCTCCAAAAGTGGGTGGAAATGTTTGTGCATCTTATGCAGTGAATATTGCTGAAGCCCCGCCCACCCACCGGTCCCCACCCTTCGGGCTGTGCCTCCCAGCAATTTGCCTCCTTGCAGCAAACAGCAAAGAGCCTGGTCAGCTTTAGCACAGCCTGATTAGCACAAGCAGCTGATTGTCGGTTGGATTGGCCTCCTGATGATCAGCTGTTTCAGGCTGCAGGGATTGCCATCGCCTATTGCCAGCTCCGTGTGCCCCATTTTCAGCCTGCACCTCCTGTTTTTGGCCTCTGTGTGCCCGGTTTTCAGTCTCCACATCCCATTTTCGCTCTCTCTGCGCCCCATTTTCTGCCTGTTCTGATCACCGCTGCCTGGAACGGGCCAAAAATGGGATGCACAGAGGCCAAAAACGGGGCATGCAGAAGCTGAAAATGGGATGTGAAAGCTGAAAATGGGGCGTGCCAAGGCTGAAAACTGGATATGGAGGCTGAAAATGTGGTGCGCGGAAGCTGTGCTAAAGCTGACCAAGCTCTTTGCTGTTTGCTGCAAGGAGACAAATTGCTGGGAAGCAGAGGCAGATTTTTTTTCTTGTTTTCCTCCCAAAAGCTAGGTGCATCTTATACTTCAGAGCGTCTTATACTCCGAAAAATATGGTATGTGTTCCTGTGTTGTCAACTACCAATAAGCAGATTACACCCAAAAGTATACAAGAGTGGTGGACAAAAGGACATAAGAAAGCACTGGTGAAAAATTGCCCTAATTTATTACCTTTATTGTTTATTTAATAAATTTGTTATGCAGTGTGATACTGAGGTAGTATTGCAGCGGTGGTCTTTTTCCAGGTGCCATTATATGGTCTGTGTGCCACCTAATTTGAGCTCAGCTTTCTGAAACTGAGCAGCTTGCAACTTTTTGTTTTGTAAATCCTGGTATATCGATATAATTTATCCAGATCTCTATTATTATCCTGGTGTTCCTAATGTATTTGTTATGCAGCAAGCTGATGCTAATGATGCCACCCAATTATTCACAGATTTTAGTTGATTTAATTCACATTCATTTTCATATTGCAGCACTAGAACAATTATAAAGCAAAAAGCACGCTTTTATTTTCAGATAATCTATTAATGTCATAACAGAAATTTTAACATTATGATAATTTTGAGGGGAAAGAAGAAATACCTCCTTTAAAATTGCAATTGCCATTTGCATTTTTTAAAAATAGTTCTATGGGTGCTATTCCAGTGCTTGATTATTTGAATCAGCTTCTTAGGCTACTTTGCTTGTACACGTCTACCCATTTATCTGCTAATAAATGCCTTGAACTCAGTGGAACTTGATACTGAGTGATCTACCATATATATATGGGATTGCTCTAGAAACATTTTTATCATAATTGTTATTCAGTAAATGTTTTAGTTTTAATTTTTGTACACTCTTTGGGACATAGGATGATGTAGGATGAAGCCATGTCAAAGACTCAGAGAGAAAGTTTTGGTACCAGCTACAAATCTTGAGTGTCTGAGATCTTTCTAGAATCTGGAGTCATGCAAAGAATAACAGTTTTTGTGTGTTTTATCTATGAAAGTCTTGTCAGTAGCAGCCCTGTTATTATGATTATTCTGTAGCCAAAACAAAATTATGAAAAAGAGGGAGCTATCAGCAAATCCAGGAAAGAGCCAAGGTTTACAGAAACCAAAAAGGAGGAGAGAAAGGCACCAATTTCCCAGAAAATAACAAAGTGAGCACTTGAGTCTGTTAAGTGACCATGGAATGCTATCTTCTAGTGACAATATACTTCACAGATGAGAGGGATATAAAATATCCTGGAACAGGAAGGCCTGCTTTGGAATATTGAGGCTTTCATCTAACAGTTTCTGCTTATGACATGTCAAGCTTTTGCAGAACCTTGAGAATTCCACATAATGCTGTTTGATTTTTCTGTTGTTTGCTTTCTCACAGTCACAATGGTAAAGAAATAGGACAAGAATGCTTGCAAAACAACGAGCAGAGATTTCCTGCCATCTGACCATGGTCAACCGACAGTCCCCATCTTCCCCAGATTGCCACCAAGATGTGTCGGAGCAGTTCTTAGAAAAGTACTTAATAAGAAACAAAATGGATAAATTAAGAGATAGAGCATATTTTACACCCTTACTGCCACTTCCCTTTAGTGCTTGGAGTCTTGAACAAAAGAAAACAAAATAGTCAACCACTCCTCAGTGTCCAGTTTTTTCCAAGAATCAGTGAATACTCAGAATTGTTTACTTAGTATTGCCCATTTTTCCGGTCCATGAAAGCTTCAAATCTTAGATGTCATCACAAGATGACTTAGACCTAGTATGTGTAAACTAGTAGAGCTCCCTTCATGTTTACAAAATCCTGTTAGCCATTGACCTGCCTGCCTTAGAGAGCTGAGCTGTCTTTTCTGTTTTCTACATAAGAAAATTCTACAAAACATTCCCCGTCACAAGATTGCTAACCTGTATTTTTTCCATGCCTGTCCTATGCATAATTGTCTTGGAATTCTCATAGAAATAAGCCAATAATTGATCAGATGTGTTATTATGTAGACATAATACAGTGACTTCTTGCTGAATTCCCTTTGTTATATACCCAAAGGCATAATACTTTTGTGAAGGGGACTCTTTCCTTTTCTGAGTACTTGCAATGTTCCTTGACCTCCAGCAAATTTTTTCTTTGTTTTGGGTTGGCCCTATTTTCATGACACAGAATTTAGCTGGTGTGGGTTTCCTGGGAAGATGAAAATAGCATGGGGAACTGGGAAGGTGAACTATCTTCCTTTAAAAAAAACCTCTTTCTGGATATGGAAATACCTGCATGAATGTTAAAATAATGCTTCCATTACTTTGACGGTGGTCAACAAATCATTTCTAAATCATTATTACTGACTTTATTCCCCATAAGTTCTTAACTTCTTACAGAAGACCCAGACATTCTTAACATTGGTGCTTAATCCTTTAGGAATAAACGTATTTCATGCAAGTGGTTTGAAGAATTTCTGTGTATTTTTCTTCAGAGAATACCTTTTTAGTATATGAACCTACAAGGCAGACCTCAGGGAGATATTGAGAGGTCTCTTTGAAATAAGCGTAAGTGCTAAATAGAAAGGTTTCTTTTTAATATTAAATGCTTGAATTTTGAAGAACTCTTAAGATTATTCTTACAAATGAGCATATCATAGGTATGGGCTACAAAGTCAATGGGGAAGCCAGATTGGCTTAATTACTGTGTTACTAACTTAGCAACTGCAGTGCTTCACTTAACAACTATGACAAGAAAAGTTGTAAAATGGGGCAAAACTCACTCACCTTTGTGTCAGAGGCACAGTTTAAGATGCTTCAGTGTCGAAAGGTAACATCGCCATTGCCTGGGAAATGCCTGTGGGGGCTCCTTTCATATCTCCGTCAAGGTCCAGGAGCTGGAGCAAATGATGCGAGCTCATTCCACCACATAGCAGCACTCGGGTCTCAAATGCAGGCTTGCTAACCTCCAACCCAGCATCCTAACAATTTCAGCCACCACAGTCCTCGCAAAACTCACTTAACAACTGTCTTACTCAGCAACAGAGATGTTGGGCTCAATTGTAGTCATAAGTTGAGGACTATCTGTATAAGTGATGGGAGGCAGAGGAAAAACTTATCTACATTTGCGGTCATGTAGGATGATTCATGGTCATGCAGTATGAGCCGTTGATAGCGCATTAGTTAGAATGAGGTATTGCAGGCTAATTCTGCCAACTGCCAGCAGTTCGATCCTGACTGGCTCAAGGTTGACTCAGCCTTCCATCCATCTGAGGTGGTAAAAATGAGATTGTTGGGGGCAATAAGCTGACCCTGTAAAGCTCTTAGGCCTCTTAGAAAGCGCTGTGAAGAAGCATATAAATCTAAGTGCTATTGCCAGTGCTGCTATTCTTCCATGGAACAAGAATTTAAAAAACCCTGGGAACTTAATCTTGAAACATGGAAAAACAATTCAGAACTCTGATTAAAGTATATTAATCTTGTTTCCATTCATACAGGTGCAGCACTGGTCGTAAATGGATGCCTCTCTTTCTCCTTCCTGATTTCTTTCTCTTCTTTTCACTAAGATTCTCTGTGCTGCCACAGTTACAAGTTCATGGCGAAGAGAATCAACACTTAAAGATTGAGAAAACATTTTATTTGGCACTGGATATTTATTTACATTAGCTTTTTGTTAATTTACAAATAAAAAGGGATATTTTTCAGCTAGAAATATTTCTACTGATCCAGATTTCCCCTTCCTCTGAATAGTTGGTTCATCTGACTAACCTCTCTGCAACGGAAGTGGAAAACCGATATTCATAGAGGAAATTAGGCTTCTGCTAATGGAAATGATGGTTGGGGAAAAACCAGTAGTATCTTCCTAGATCTGACTAAGTTTTCCCATAACTCAATAAGCTTCAAGGTGTTAATTATTGTCTCCAGTTCCCAGACTGCTACCAAGTCTATGGTTTTTCCCTGTTCTGCACAGTTTTTGAAGTCCTTTTTTTTTTTAAACATGCAATTGCTTTTAATGAGAATTGGACACTTAATTCCTTCTTTTCCTTGCCTTTGGAATCTCAGTAAGAGCAGCATATGATAGAAGTTTGGAAAAAAGTTTTACTTCTCTTTCCAAATGCACAATTGTCAGCCTTTTAGGTTCCTCTCTTGCTACTTTTGTAATCCATTTGTCCATTATATCCATTTGTCCATTATATTATTAGTACCTATAGTAATTCTTTATGGCTGAACCAGAAGCACACCACTTCATATCTTGCTGTGAAGAGCTGCAATAACAGGATGTCTTAAAAGATTTGTGTGGAGTTAACAGAAAGTGTGCTAAACACCACAAGGCATCACCAGCAAGAAGGAGGACCCTTTTGGAAACCTAATGAGAGGTCTGTGTTGAAAAAATTGAATTATAGTTCAATAAAGTTTGTTTGGCCCAGCCCTTTGAATTGAAAGAAATGACTCTCTGTTTGAGGGCTGACTACCATATTATATTTTGGGGCTAGATAACCATGTGATGTAAGATTGGAGAAGCTGATTATGAACGTGTGTTGCAGTTGCTAAGGTGTAGTCTCAGGAGTGAGTCAAAACTTGGATTGGACTTCCTCGATGTAGTGAACAAGCTGGATTTAACTTGCTGCTATTTTTTGTGGAACACTTCTTGTATTGTTGCAGATCTGTGCCCTTCCTTAGTATGGTATTGACCATGATTCTATATCAAGGGTGTCAAATTCACTTTAATTGAGGGCCACATCAGGGTTGTGTTTCACCTCAGGCGGCTGGGTATGTGGTCAGGGGCATGGCCAGCTCGACATCACTTGTGTCGGGGGCGCTGCACATGGCCCTCCCAAGTTCCGTTTTCTCTGGCAGAGTCACCACGGGCCAGATCTAAGCACCCTGCGGGACGGATCTGGCCCGTGGGCCTTGAGTTTGGCACCTGTGTTTTATATCATTATCAAGTGCCTTCCTAGACCATGAAGAAAACAGCCAAGTATCTATTGATCTGAAAAGGCAAGAGAAAACCTAGAACTTAAATGCAGGAGCATAGGTATATATATAAAAGTTTAGTATTTGTGTTCTGCAGCAGACAAATCTTTTATGTATGAATCGCTTTATTCTTGGCTGTGATAAAGAGACTAATTAGGCCAAGTCATGCTTATGGGCCTTTTGCTGAATCATCCAGTTCCTGAATAAAGGATTATATGCCTGGAAGCCCAGCTTCACAGCTGAGCCTACTTGCCTTTTATTCCAGTCATATTCTGGTAATGTCATTCATCCCATCAGTTCTCCATTGTCCTTATCGTTTTTGCACTTCTCTGTTAAGACCTCAATTTCTTCTGTTTCTCTCCCCCACAATACTCTGAATGTTAGTTTGTATACAATGAAGGTCACTAGCTTTGTGACCCATGTTCTTATTTTTCTTTGAGAGATTTAAGAGGCCCCATTTCAACAACATTCCTACCTTCCAGAGGGCACAAGTCCTTATTTGAAGTTTGGACTTCAGGATTTTTGTTTCTGTCTCCACAAGTATTAATTAAGATTCTCATAATCAAGTTTACCATGTGTTGGTAAAATATTTTTACTGGATAATTCAGATGACGGGCTTGGAAACCAAATCTCTCCCATCAACACTATTTGCTTTGGTAGTCATTAATTTGCAGGACAGATGGTCTTTATTTAACAACCACACATTCAGTGACCAGACTTAAGACAGTGTTGAATGAATGGTAGCTTTGAGTTGACCATGTATTCTACTTATAATTGCCACAGTATCATTGCAGTCATGTTGTTATGATTTGCGACCTTGTCGGCTACCCACAAGCAAAGTCAGTGGGGAAACCAGCAGACAGTCATAGTCATGTGAACTCCTCACTTATTGACCTACGTGGCCTTGTTTAATAACAGCAATGGGCTGCTGGAACTGCTATTGCTGAATAGCATAGCCGTGCGCTTTTTTGATTGATGACCGTGTCACTTAACAGTGGAGTTTCCAGACGCAGTTCGTGGTGTTAAACAAGGGCTGCCTGTATTCTTTCCCTTTTTATTTCTCCTCTATTCGGCAGAAGAATGGTTATACGTATGACTTGAATTCCCAGAAAACATGCGTGAGCGTTTCCATGTAGCCCACATTAGAGAATCAATTCTATGGGAAGACTAGAACTATGTTTTCTTGACATAGGCTACATTAGCAGAATCTCGCAAGCCTAATTGTGCTTTACCTCCCCTCTGTGAATCAGGACACTATTGATTTCAGCTGCTTCCAAAGATTATCTTGTTGCCAGGATTTACAGAACATCTCAGCCCACTTTGTCCAGGTAACAGTTTTTGACTATTTCCGTCAAGGTCCCCTCCCATAATCTCAAAGTATTAGACCAGGATCAGAGGTGGGATTCAGCCAGTTTGCACCGTTTCGGGAAAACCGGTTAACTTTTTGCCCAGTTTGGAAAACCAGTTAATTCCACCTCTGGCTGGCCCTTCCTACCCTGCCCCTCCCTGGTTTCCCCCTGTGCACCCCGTTTTGGCTTCCAGGGTGGTACAGGAAGCCTTCCAGGCCAAAAATGGAGCATAAGAGAGCGATGTGTAGCCCTCCCCCAGCACTCTGTTTTGGCTTCCAGGGTGGTGCAGGAGGCCTTCCAGGCCCCAAACCCCTGCTCTAGGGTGAGTTGGGAATGGGGGGAGTTTGCATGATCATTATTGCGGGGTGAGTTGAGAAGCATGGGTCTACACTAGAATTTAGGATTTTCCGTTCCTTTTTTATTTAAGAGCTTGGTGCAATTGAATAAATCAGTTATGGTCTCATGAACAAATAGTGATTAAAGCAATATGAACCATTACTGGACTTTTTGTGAGAAACTGAAATTAAAAGTTGATCTGAGGGGTTATGGAAATAATGGAGACAAATATTAATCTTAATTTGATTTTTTAAAACTTATATCTGTATCAATGGAAGTTGGAAGTCATTTTTCAGTTTTCCTTCTTTTCCTTTCTTTCTTTCTTACACTTTCACTCTTTTTCTTTCCTGAGCCTTTTCTTTTTTCAAATCTATTTGTTTATCCCTTAGCTTTGTATTTGTTTGATGTATGAAGGATTAAATATTCAGCCATTATAATTCTACATTCCTCATTTACAGAAATCATATCAAAATTTAGAATGAAATCCACTGGCACCACTTCATATAACACAGGCTCTGAGTTCTCTAACCAAAAAGTGTTTATCGATAGAAAATAATATTTATAGTTCAGGGTTGAACTGTGGGTTCCTTGGTGCTCTCTGAGCTTGACTGTTTTCTTGCAGATGTTTCATTACCAAACTAGGTAACATCGTCAGTACTAGAAAGGAGTGGAGTTTGCTCTTATTTTCATATACTAGTGGCTTACCCTGTCAGTGTTGATCAGTTGCTTCACAAACAGTGCTTTGATTGATACCGAGGCTCAACAGCCTCAGGCAGAGAAGGGCTATTCTGCACCCCTCCCTCAAATGTTCTTTAAAATACAGAGTTTCCCAGCATTCCTTTAGGAACCTCCAACATGCAAACTGTGGTTACTTATCCTAAAGTGAATCCTCTTTACCTGGAGCTTCAAAATTTGCTCTTTGCTGGGGAGGTGTGTGGCTAAAAGTCAGTCTACATTTAGTGTACATCTGACTTTGGCGATATTTCTTCATAACCAAACACAAGTGTATTTTCTGTGCAGTTCACACCCCTTGCTCACGGGATCTGGATGTCACACAGCAAAGCCCATATTTTGTAATTAACCAATGCGCCACATTTTGCCTGGCAGAGTACTGCAGGAGTCTGAGTGCTGTCCCGCCTCCTGGCCACACCACCCAGCTGATCATTAGGGCAAAGAACTGGTTGTTCAATTATTTCCCACCACTGACCAGGATGCTCCTTTACTGTAACGGTGGTTAGATTTCAACTGATTGCTTTGCCAAGGAACAAACAGGACATTATGCAGGAGTAGGCGAAAGAGATGTAGCTGTTGAACTTTAGGCCTGCTACATAATATTGAGTCTTGCAGTTTACAGCAGTTAGTTTTATTATTTTCTAGTATCTGTAGTACAGCCATCAAGAGCTATGTCCTTGATTCTCTCTCTGCCTACACACATCTTCTGTTTGAAGTATTGTCTGGCTATATCTGACCTAAGGTCTTGCGCTTCCTTCTGAGATTTTCAGATTCTGTGGTGATATAATGTTCTTTGCAATATTGCTTGTCCTTCCACATATCAGGAGACAATCATTTTATTTTTTCATATGTGACCATGACTCTTCTTTTTAACTTTTTAATAGTGCAATGTTGCTTCCACTCAAGAGGTGCACTGGCCTGTTTTCCATTCCTCAATTTCATTTGCCAGAATATCAGAAGCTGTTTCATCTGCAAAGACCACAATGTTTTTCCCCCATCAGTTC
Organism: Laticauda laticaudata; assembly: GCA_004320025.1. NCBI lineage: Eukaryota > Metazoa > Chordata > Lepidosauria > Squamata > Elapidae > Laticauda > Laticauda laticaudata. The sequence goes on from BHFT01008943.1 coordinate 28,898, forward strand.
AGAATATTTTCTACATGTCTTAGGTGTGCTTGTTATTCTCACTCACAGCAATTGTTCCTTTCTTTCTCCGCCTGCCTTAGGGAGGGTTTATTTATTTATTTAAAAGATTTGTGTAGTTGTCTATGTTATAAAAAAATAACTGGACAGCGTACAACAAATAGATAGCAAAATACAAAAAAATAAAAATAACTCTTTCATTCTCCAAGCACCATAACAATCCTAACCATAAATGTTGGACTCCTACCTTCCTACCTAAGCTAGTGCCCAAAGAAAAAGCCAAATCTTAAGACTTTTCTGGAAGGCAAGAATAATAAGGGACCCTCTCACACGGCAGATTGTTCTGCAAGACAGGTACAGTTATAGAAAAGAGTTTGCTTCCTAGGACTCGCCAGATGACAGTATTTAAGAGATGGACCTGGAACAAACCACCTCTTAATCAGTCTGTTTGTATGTATGGGTATTTGTCTTCAGGAAGAGGCAGTCCTGCACTGTGCCCATATGGGGCTTTAAAAAAACAGTTGAATAGGATTGAATAGGATTCAATGGAAGTCACTGAATAGGATTCAGTGGAAGTCATTGCAAGCTCATACAATAGTGGTATAACATGGTCAAACCTTGACCATGCCTAGAATTGTGTGTGCTGCCGTATTCTGAAATTGTGTGTGCTGCCGTATTCTGACCTGATGAAGTTTCTGGATGATGTGTTTTTTTACAAAATAAAATTTTATTTGGGTTTTCACACATACAAAATACAAGTAAAATGTCTTTTTTGAAAATAGCATAGTCCCGGGTTGAACTTCTTTACACAGACACAAAACTCAATTTCATACTCTTTTTTGTGTTCTATTCCATATCTTATATTATTCTACATTTTCTATATAGTTTTTCCCCTCTTTTAATTTTCTCAATTTAAATTTGATTCTCATTTCATCAAATCATAATTATACTCTTTCGTTGGTTTCATTTTCATAGTCTTTTCTCATTTAAACAAGGATTTTACTCCTGAAGTACTAATTGGAGTAGCACTTATAAACCGTTATATTAACAAATTCTTCTACATCAGTCTATTTTATAATACTTCATATATAACCTTAAGGGTTATTGACTACATATAATATCATAGATACAATAATCTCTCCAGAATCAAATTCCTGCTTCGCGTAACGATGTTTTATAAGACGCTAACACGCTATATTCATTAAAAAAAAGATTGATAAAATATATGTAATGTATAGACGCTTCATTCCATTCCAATTCAAGTTCTATCATTAAACTACATTAAAATTCTTAACATCTTAACCTTCAATGTATAATATCTTATCTTCCTTACAAAAGACAGATATCTCCCAGTAATTAGATTTTGCCCTTATTTCTCTTCACATATGTTTTTTTAAATCATTAAATATCATTTGTTACATTTATTTATTGACAAGCATTCCAGCTGGAATTACAATAGCTTTTTATCAAACCATTTTAATCATTACGATTGTTTCATATTTCTAAATTTATTTCTAGTTTCCTATATTAACAATATACCTATCTGTATGAACCTTGCAGGAATTCCTTTTTCCATTAAATTTTCACCCCATCTAGTCTCGTAAATAGGCCCTGTTTCTTCTATATTTTGGTTGTCTGTTCCTTTATAGCTATCTTTTCCTTTCTTTCTTTCCGGCTTCTCATATCTTCTCCCCTCCCATTTTTTCCCCCACCTGATCTCCCTACTTCTAATTCTTCTCTCTCTGCATTTTCCCTCTTCTGGTTGCTTTCATGAGTATTAATCTGTATTCTATATTTTTTCACTTCTTTTTTTTTGTTTGGAAGTTGTTTTTCCCAATCCTTACTTTCCATACTCTTGCTCCCTCCTTTCCATTTTTTTCCCCCCACCCTAAGCTTGACTTGTTTATTAGAGCCGTAGTCTTCTAGCCGAGTCTCCTTCGTTCTGCAAGCCATGTTCTTGTTGTTTCTCCGATAATTCACCAAATCTCTCATTTGCTAGAAATCCGAAATTCCGAAGCCAAAATAACTCTCTCCTCCTTGTGAGGCATCGTGCATTGTCCACTATTCTTAAGTTCCATTTTTCAGTTTTTTTTAAACAGTGGACGCCCATTTTTAAACAGTTTAACAACACACCCCGATTGAGATTTTAGTCATTAGTAGTGACTAAACCCAAAATCCATAGAAATCATCAAATAAATGCACCAAATGTGCCCAGTTATTCTGTCTTCATTTCTTTTCTTCCGCTTTCTCCTCCGGGGTTTTTGTTGCGATATTCATGTTAAATGATTTATTTGGAATGTACTTGTTTGAGATATTTTCTGTAAATTCATTTTTTAATTCACAGGCAGTCTCCTCCCTTCCAGCATGCGCCCGTTTTTGTTCTTTTCTCTCTTTTCCTGTTTTCAACAAGCGAAACTTTTGGATTACCCACGAATCTTTCTATTATCCCTTTGACTTTTTGATATTTCAGCTTAAATGTCTATTAATTGTCAAAGCTGGAATTTGGTTTCCTAATTTCTTTGCTTAAGTCTCTAGTCGTTCAGTATAGGAAAGGAAAAAAAAAAAGAAACAAATCTTTTTCCTCTTCTCTCTCCTTCGTGCAACTTAAAACTTCTTACGGGAACAATGTTACTTTTTTTTTTTTCAATAGTTTTAAATTCACGGGTAACCTTATTTAGTTGCTTTTGCTTTTGACCCGGTCAAACCAAATACATTTCTCCTTTTTCTAATCTTCCGTCCTGCACATGTCTTTTCCAGCTTGCTTCGAGTTCTTCTTCGTGGTGGCTCATTTCTGACCACCACTACAACCGCCTTCGGGAAAGGGAGTAATGGCCAGCTGGGGAGGAGAGATGCGGCTCTCCTCTACCCTGAAGGCAGTCTCCCCTTTCTTCACCACCTCTACAGGGTGGCTTAGCCCCGAAACCAGCCGGCTCGGGGCGCTCCAGCGGCAAGCACGGATCAGTACCTTGCAGAGACGAGGTTTCGGCCTGTGGCCGAAGAAGCTTAAACCGGAAGCCCCCCAAAGTTTCTGGATGATTTTTAAGGACAGCTCCATGGAATGCACATTACAGTAGTCCAAACAGGAACAGGAACAGAGCATTGTCACCATTAGTAAGTCCTTCTGGTCTAGGGATGGATGCAATTAATGCACAAGAGTCTGCAAATGGCCCCTGGCCACAGCTGCTACCTGCTTCTTCAGCAGGAACCACAAGTCTAGTTGAACTCCCAAAGTGGTTGTTTCTACTATTCTGCTTTCTTTGTGGCGTTTCCTTTCTCTGAACTGATCAATCCATAACTCAAATGTGGTCCTCTATCTTGCCACTAATTTGAAGAAAATATGTTTTTCAGGCTGGAAGGTGAACATGTCCCTCAATCATTGCAGGTCATAAAATCAGACTTTTTAAAAAAAAACATTTTTAAATTTAGAGTACGATTCAGTAAAAAAGTTCCTTTTTCAGGTTAGTCGGGTTTCTTGTTTAGTGAAGAAGTGAACTTCTGTTAGTCCTTTGTTCACTTCCTCACTGAACTTTCCCAAGCTTCGAACCGAGCTGCCTTATATTCCTCTTAGAGTCTTTGTTTACTTAGCAGGAAGCAGTTACCCAATCAGCCAGGATGGGTATTGACCAGCTCTTAAGTCACTCCCCTTACAATCCACAGCTCTTCAAGCAGTGACCTTTTGCTTCTCACAGCTCAGCCTTCAGTCCCTCAGAACAAGGCAGTTCCTCTGATTACTCCTTTCATCCTTTTGAGCTCCCCAGGCAAACTCTTGTAAGCAGTGTCTAATTGTCTGCCTTTACTCTAAATAGAACAAATTTAATAAGAGGAAGCTGTCTTGAAAAAAATATACAGGTAGTCTTTGAATCACAACCATTCATTTAGCAATTGTTTGAAGTTACAAGAGCACTGAAAAAAGGGACTTACAACTGGTTCTTGCACTTATGAACATAGCCGCATCTCAGGATCAAAATGCAGGCGCTTGGCAATTGCCATGTATTTAGGATAGTTGCAGTGTCCCTGGGTCATGTAAGTGCCACTGGTGACGTTCTAGCCAGCTTTTGACAAGCAAAATCACTTAATTCCTGCTGCAGTGATTCACTTAACAACTGTGATAAAAAATGATTGTAAATTGATTATGCCTCACTTCGCAATTGCCTTGCTTAGCAATGGAAATTCTGGTCCCAACTGTGCTTGTAATGAATACTACTATCTGTATTATATATTAGAGTTTTGTTTGTATGTCTATTGCAAAAACAGCAACAGCAAAGTATGATGACACTTATGAAGAGTTATTTAACCGTTCCACAATTATATTTTTATAGAAGTAGTTTAATTACTAAAGTAACTTGATATATTTTTGACACATTAAAATGTGTCAAAATTAAAAAAATTATAAAAATATAATTAAAAAAATTATACTAAAATAGTATAATTCCTTTGGGAGTGCAAGTATACAACGTTCTATAAGCTCTGTGATGATTCATAAAGAAAAAAATAATAATACAAATATTCAGTAGAGCGTGCATCAGCCTTTAACATAGTGTTCTAAGTTTTTCAAACTTGAATTCTGCAGAACTCTATAGATCCATGAGAACTCAGTGAGATTTCAGAGAAAAAAAGTTCCCTTGAACATATCTACTTTTCTGTTACTAGAATTTTGCCTCTTGAACAAAATTCTGGGATTTTTTTTTAAACCCGGTTCTTGAAAATTCCGAAACACACTACACTGACATTCTGAGGGCAAAAATGGCAACATGAACTTTTCTTGGCTGCAGATTGCATGTTAGTTTTTACTTGGAATTAAATAATCTGTTTGATTTTGCCCAGTAAAAGAAATGTGCATGCCTAGAGGTTGAATTTATCAATGTCTGCCCATTTTGTATGTAGAAGATGTTATTTTTGTATGAGAGTGGTTTGAACTAAAACCAATTAAAATTGTGTACATAATTGCAGTTCAAGTGGTATATATGTAGTTAGTTAATCATGCCAGATGGCATCTGATTCAATTTGTATATAGTACACTTGATTAAATATATTCAGACATTGCAGACCTTTGTTTGCAACCTGAAATACGGAATCACTTTGATATTGAGACAAAGCAGTACATTGTGATGATGCTGATAATAATGATGATTATTATGGTTTCTGAGAAAAACCTTTAATATAATTATTGCCCTATATGTTTTAACTGCTAATGTTCTCCCAGTTCTATTATACCTTCACCATTTTGGAGCTGTCTGAATATAATAATGTGAACAAACTGGTCTAAAACATAATGTGATTTGTTTATTGTTTGAATTGTGATTTATTAATTATGGTTTGAGGATTAGTGGTATGCATAATTCAGGCCACTGAAGTTTGTTCTATAAATTGCAGATAAAAGCTATGGCTTAGCACTGTATAGGAATGCGGTGCTATACTAGAAAATATATTTTGTATAGTTTGTGCACTGTATTCATGCATAGTTCACATTTTTGACAACATGTCTGCTTGATGTATATCTACTTTGGATATGTATTGTGGTGGCATGGCTTTTCATATGATCACATTGCTGTTGGTGTAGCAATATTACATCACAAGATTTATTGATAGTGTAAAGATTTTTGAAATGTAGATTTGGTAAGCCAAGACACTTTCTAGATATCATAAATTGCTTCAACATTCTGGGCTTTTATCTGCAGGCATAAAGACAGGGAAACTAAGATTTCAACAATTCAGAAGAGTTTTTTTATGTTGGACTCTGTCATTTCCAGACAGAAAAGATGAAATCCAATATATTAAAAATCCCAGATTGGGAATAGCATGGCTCATCTCATAACCCACACTTTTTTCCCCTTCAATTCCATAAATCTTTTGAGTGTAATTGCTTTTTGCCTTGAAGCTGTTAAGAAACTTCAGCCGGTGCAGAAGGATTGGAATGTTTAGAATGTTCTAATTGAATGATATCTTGCTTCTTCTAAAGCTGACACATTGGGTCTTAGGACCAAAGTCAAAATGATGGTCTTCGTCTTCATAGTCTTATAAATCGTAAAGGCTGTTACAAGTTCTCCCATCTACAGAGAGGAGGCAAGTAATCTGTAGATTTTTTTCAATTTATCTTGCCTTTTCTTCAGAAGTTCATGGTGGCATATATAGCATTCCCTCTTCCAATTTTTCTCAAAAATTTGGACTAAGTAATTGGCTCAAAAACTACTCAATGAGCTGGGAGTGGATTTAAACCTGGGTTTTACCTTCTGTAAAATCAAAAACCTTGTTTCAGGCTGGAAATATATTCTCCATTTTGTCATTACTTTTATAATTTCTTTTGTAATAATTTTACTGAAAGTTTTAATTCCAACAGTGAGAGAAATAATACAAGCTAGAAATACAAAAGGAAAAAGATAATGCAACAGAGCATACAAATAGAGAAGCCCCTCAATAAACTTCTCACTTTCATTATAACAAGTATAATAAATTTCACAATCCATTTACTTAACAAATATAAAATTCTTCATCCCATAACTCATCTCTTAAGAATAGGCAAATAAAACAAAGCAAAAAGTTGAGGTCTAAAATGTTATAAGATGTATAAAACATAACATTCTGTATCCCAATTTTTAGCTGTAAATAAAACTCCATTTAAAAGCCCTAAAATGGTCCCAATATTCTAGTGTAAACAAAAAAAAACCCTACAGCTTAACATGACAAAGAGGGACCATTTCTGCTTTTAAAAAGACACTTTTTTCCATTCCAAATGCCAACAATTCCAAAGAAACCACCCCAAATAGCAGCATAGCCCATTCAAATAAACATTCCATATTTCAACTTTGAACTATAGACAAATCCACATTTAGCAAACATAAAGTAGTCCCAGTATCCTAGTATAAACAAAATACTAACATTTAACATAAGAAATAAGGATAATTTCTCCTTTAAAAAGAACAGGTTCACAAAACTTCCTTACTAAAGACCAGTTTAAATACTATCAAATTCTGATAAATAAAGTACTTCTAGGGGGAAAAAAGTTATACAACAAAATCTACACAAGAATAGGAACAAGAATTTAAATAAGAATTTGTCATCAAACATAAAGAAAAAAATGAATGAGGTTTAAAAATTAAGAAGGAAATAAAAGTGGCAATCCTAGAAACTGAAACCATTTCTTGTTGAACTAACAAAAGAGGCAATTTAACATACTGAAGAAACTCATAACAAAGATCAACAATCATATGGATTATACAGAAAGATTTCTTCTTTTTAAAAAAAGAAAGGACATGAGATTTTGGATATTTCTTTTTGGATTTCTTAATATTTTGACTGGAAAATGTGGTATATTGAATTTATTTAAATCTAATAGATATTAAAGCATTCTATAATATCTTCTTGGAACAAACTGTAATATTTTCTTTTAGGAAGACACAATATAGATGACATAATAGACTTAAAATCCTGTCGTAGTTCCTTGTTCAGTTCCTGGAAGATATCTCTAAACACTGTTACTTGTTTTGTTATGTCTCCATTAGTAAAAACATTTTTTTCTTCTCCACAAACATGCATTCTTTAAAAATAATCTCAAAATCTAATGTTCAAAATCCATGTTCAAAGTTTTCTGAGCCCTCAATCTGTTTAAAACTTTCTGTAGCCAAATCCTTGTCTTATTTTTTGTTGTTTATTTTAATTTCATAAAGATTATAATCTTCATTTTATTATATTAATGATTAAAGACATTCACCCAGTGTTTACAGTCTTGTCGCTTTGAAAGAGTCTGATTTCTTTGAAGTAGTTAAGAAGCAATTTCCAAAAGCAGTTGGCAAGAGCAATGTGAATTTAGTGTCCTTTTAAAAGGCTCTGTTTGCAGCTGGAGCAATTCTAGTGAATTCCCTGATCTCCAGATTCTTCCTCTCTTTTCTGGAGATTGTAAGGATTCACATTAGTAGAATAACGAAGGAACAACTGTAAGGAGAACATTTGGGCAATCTTGCATTCTTTTGTTACCCAGAGAGGATCAAAGGAAGCAATCAATTCGTTGGCTTCCTATTTGTGGCTGCAAACATTGATTTCTCTTTTTGCAGAACTGTTTTCTGTATGCCATCTTCCCCAAAAGTCTTTATTTTTCTTGAGGACTTGAGGAAGGATGAGTCTTTTTTTATATCACAAACAAATATAATAGAAAAAAATATATATATAAACCTCTAAAGAGAAAGTAGACTTGTTTGATAGTGGACAGGAGGTACAAAATATCTGAATACAATGTGTGTTGTATGTTTTATATTACACTTATATATTAATAGGAGAACAAATAAAAGTTATATAGACTCACAGGTTGTAATGTTGTAAAGATTTATTGCTAAATCTGAAAGTCAAATAGAGGTATAGCAGACATTATGGTGTTTTCAATACCATACCCTATGAGACATCGCACTCATTGGCTTGGCTTATATAGTACACTGCAGTTATAGCAGATTAGCCTAGAGATGAATGCAGAGCATGATCTGATTGTACTTTTAAAAATGATTTTGAATTATTTGGATGTGGGCAAAATGACTGGTGAAATCAGCCATGAATGATCCTAGTCATCTCACCTTACTGTATATCTAGAAAGGAAGAAATAACTAACTGAATTCGGGACATAATAAATGTTTCATTAGGAGAAAGAGTAGATTCCAATTGATTTAAAATATGATACAATAATACTGTTATGAAGAAATTCATATGAACTTAGATCATTATTTTGAATTGTTGTTTTTCCATACAACTTCCTTGATGTCACAAACTTACTGAACTATCCATAAATTATAATCCCAGAAGCAGTTTTTTACCCATCAGCTGACATTAGTTGCTCACCAGCAAAATTAAAGGCTAGTAATGTGTGTGACTGTACAACTTCCTGTTTTCCAGGTAATGCTAGACAATTTAGAATACTGGGCAGCTGGGAATATTGGGAGAATATGGAATGGTCCTCTCCTGGTCTTATTTTATTTTAGATGAAGTACACTATTGTGAAAGAGAAGAGTTTTGCCCAGCCCATGCTTGTAACCAGAAGACACTTAAATACACTTCAGGAATCCCGATAAAGGACGATATAAACCAGTATGCTACTGGTACCCAGTTCTTTGAGCTTTGGCAAATATTATTCTTGTTTGAGCTCCAAAATATGCAAATTGCTGAATAAAGCAGTTTTTTAATTAAATTCCATAGTTTTAGTCACACAATTGTGCCGATGCAAGAGAATTGTGGATCCTGCTGATGTGACTAGGATTGTTTGTCATGTTGCCATGCAACATCTTTGCCTTCATAACCTGATTACTTCTGTTGTGTGTATTTGAATATTAGATTTGTATGGTTCACAGCTTAGAAAACAAACACTTTAGGGTTCTCTTAAATTGCTTGTGTTTGTATGTATAGTTTGAAGCTAGCAGATGTAGTTTAGCTCTTGGCATTGTGTTCCATTCCATTATATCTTTCCTTTTCAGCAGAATAGAGCTTAACCAGGCTAGGGAAGCTGGTTGTATTCTAAGGAAGGTCTATATTTTCTTGATCATGCTTTTATACACTCACACATTGGGGGTCTGGCAACTACACTGAGGTCTGTCTAAGTTTCGTTTCCCTGCAGTTTTTCAGTAATTGCTTTCCATCAACACTGATCTTTCTTCCTTTTGTAAAGGTTGCAAATAAATAACATCATGCCAAAGTTTCAGTTTGTGTGTCTATTTAAAATAATTGGGTTACTTCTGAAGGCTTTATTCCCCAGGTTTTGTCACTCAGGGAGGACAAATTCATTATTTCAAAAGTGAAAAGAACTTCAAGGGCTGCTGATGCCACTGCGCTCTAGTTTTAATGTGTTAATGTTCTCAACTCGTGGAGCCTGGAGGGGATTCTAGACAGTGGTCCTGTTTTTTGCTTGTAATAGGTGAAGTCTGAAAACTTGTATTTGAGGTTTATATCTCAAGGTAGCAAGAATTTTACTTTCCCCTGGAGGTAAAATAGTACCACGGTGTGCATCTTTTTAAATTATCAAAGTCTGTTATAAGGCATGTGAAAACATGGAGACCTGATCTGCTTGTTCTGAATGGATTAATTTAGCCATATTAGGCAATCATTCTTTCTCTGCAAATTGAGTAGATGTACTGAGGTGAGATTTGGGAAGAAGAATAGATGGAAAAAGTATCCACAGAACTGAAAGCTTTTTCAGAAAAAGGCTACTGTGGACCTAATTACCAACTTGAGTTTCACATGTTGTCAAACATTCAGTTACCAAGTTTCTAAATTAACCTTTTTGTCTGACTGTATTTGACCTTTCAAATTAATCCGGAACATATTGTCAAAATAATCAAAACTACTTTTTAAAACTCCAGAATGTATAAATATTTGTGAGGGCTTCTATAGTATCTAAAATGTCATGTTTCCATAGTTACCCTGTATTAGGTACATATGGTTTCAGTCCAAAAACCAGTTGCAGTAAAAGCATTCTTTAGTAAGTTATCCTAAGAAATGTACAATCTTCTGGTTTGTGATGATTCCTGCAACAAAACTATACAATACAGAAAGCTAGTAAATGTCACAGTTCCTTGTTCCATGCTGAAGTAGGCTTCAGTAGGCTTTGTCAACCTTTTTTTTTTTTTTAACAAATTCTGTTAGTGNAACCTTTTTTTTTTTTTTAACAAATTCTGTTAGTGATACAATTACTTACAAATGTCAGAACAAATTAACTATATATGGAAGAGAAATAAATGCTGGACAGAGGTATCTCATATTCTGAAAAATCCTTCAGGAAAAGTTTGCATATTTTGTTCCATTCTGATGTTCAAGAATTGTAAAAGCCAGTGGAGTTTCCAAGAACAGTTTTCAGCCTAGGATAAAACACACTTCATGAAAGGTGAATGTTATTTAATGGGACTTTTGTATATACTCTAATGTTGCATGTAGACAATTTCCCGCAGATTGTATACGGGTAGTTCTCAGTTAATGATAATTTGTTCAGCGACAGTTGGAAGTTATGAGGATGCTGAACAAATAGTATTTACACCTGGTCTCTGACGTTAACACCCATTGCAATGTCTCTGCAGTCACATAATCAGAATTCTAAACCTTCAAAATAGATTTATAATATTTTTGCAAAACAGCTGTTGGCCACATGCAGCCGTCTCATAAAGCTTTGGTGGCCGCCTGAGATCTTCCAAAGCCTTGTGAGAAGGCTGCATTTGCATCCAGTAGCTGCCTCATGAAGGGTGTGCCTCAACCACGGTGGGAGAGAGAGAAGATGGAGAAGGGGACACCTGGGGACACAGAGTAGGCAGAGGTCGGAGAGTGCAAAGCAGTCAAAAGGGCAGAGGTGGAGGGGGGGGAATAGTTAGGCAAGTGGGAAAAGTTGAAATGTCTCTGCCATTGTAAATGAGGCTAGACTGCCTTGTGCCTGAATTTTGATTCCATGACCATGGTGTACAATCTAATTACTTAGTACACTGTATTAAGCCACAATGCCACTGTTATTTATAAACTAACATAGTATGTTAGCTCAGGCAATTGTAGTTTACTCAGTTTACCATGGTTAAGTAAAAACATTGCTTTGCACGCTCTCTGAACAAGGTATGTGTCTTTGTTCAGAAATGTTACATCCCAGTGTGGTGGTTTAGTTAAAATCTAGTGTTGCTGTTTCATTACTATTCTCCATTGTCAATTATTACAGTCCATAATTGTGCTATATATGTTGGGTTTTGCAATAAAAGATAATTATGGAGCTATCCCTGTGCTTTTAATCACAGGATTCCTGTTTCCAGATGCCACCTTTTTAATGTTTTTGTTTATTAAACATTAAGATTAACCTTTTAATGACCTTTTGAATAGATAGTTTGATCCTGAATCTAAGTTTCTGTGTTGATGGAGGGGAAAATTTAATTAAAAGTTTGCTCTTATTTTTATTTCTTCTTCAACACTGTTTGGCAGTAATAATTAAGAAAATTCACGAGGCCTGAATTACTCCTCCAACTGTGATTAGAGATTACATAGATTTAGAAAGTTTAAAAGCTTTAATAAAAAGGCCGGATTTATAAATAAAAAACTAAAACATTACATTAGAATTGACTGATAAATAGTATTCAACAAATTCTTACAAGATTTGTAAGATTATTGTTAGAAAAAAAAAAGCATAGCTGAGTAATGTACCCCTATACTAAATGCTTTTGGAGAACTTTTATTCTATTTCTAGTTAATTATCAAAAATGCTTATTGTCATTTGTAACCAGATTTCTTTTATTGTGAGGAAGTAGGGAGAATACTGGGAATTAACTATATACTGTATTGACTCCAGGCAACTATTTACATTGAGGAAACATGGGTTATGTGCTTTATATGAATACTTGTCAATTGAATAAGACACACAACTGTACAGGTTCTACATACAGTTAGGTTGTTAATAATAATGCCAAATAGTGATATGCATTTAGTTGTAATAAATTTCATACTTTTATTTTTAAATGCTTTCACATCCCTAGAATTCTTCAAATTATAATTCTCAGAACATGGACTAGGTTTTGATAGTGTGTGGATGAAAATACATTAGGCTTATAATATGAGTTCAAAATGATAATGTTTGTGGTTTTCACTCATTTTTTTTCACTATTAGGTATAATTAGGATAAAGTCATTTAATATAAAACGTTAATTAACTTCTTGTGGGGCTCAGTTCCAGTATTACGTATAGCATGTTTGACTGTTATTCTAGAATGAACTTTGGAAATGCCTGTTCCTTGACTTCCTAGAATGTGATAAGATATATTAGTTTTCAAACTTATTGCCAAATGGTTATCTTTCTTCTTTTCACTGGAAAAGTGGAGCTGTATTTGTACAATTTGCCATTTTTATTTAAAATAGTGCAGTATCATGATAGAGACTCACCTTTCTTTAGAATAAATTGCAATCGACAATTTATTTATTTATTAAGCAAATTTATATAGCCATCCAACTCATACACAATGGCTTTGGAGTGTACAAACTAAAAATTCCAATTAAAAATCTATCTAAACCCCCATCCTATGCCATAGCAGCAGCAATAGAATCAGACAAGCCACTTGGTCAGTTCTATATTGGATCCCCAAGCCCACTGACAAAACCATGTCTTTAAGGCCATGTGAAAAAAACAACACATGGGGTCAAGTTTAACACATGGGGTTAAGATGTGGGTCAATTTTATCTCTGGAGGAATGATGTTCCAAAGGGAGGGAGCCAGTGCAGAACAGACTTTTTTTCTAGGTCCCACCAGATGTACTCCTTTGATAGTTCGGAGCCAGAACATATCTTTCTGCTCTGGTGGGCTATGTAGATATAATTCGGGAGAGGCAGTCTGTCAAATAACCTGATCCTAAGATGTACAGGGCTTAAAAAATGATAGCCAGCACCTTGAATTACATGCAAATTTGGACCTGCCCAAAATCATATGGGCTACTGCATTTTGAGTCAACTGAAGCTTCCAGATGCTCTTCAAGGACAACCCCATTTAGAGGATATTACAATAGTTCAACTGGAGGGGACCAGGGTATAGATGACTATGGAAAAGATCCTATGATGGCTCCGTTGGGCACCAGCTCAGATGACAAGGAAGAGCTGGTTCTGGTTGCATCTGACAGGATCTATGGGGAGCCATTGTTGTGCCTTGAACCCATTGACATCAAGTTGCTTTCTTTGTGCTTTGAAACTGCTGGAATCACGTTGCCTTTGTTGTGCCATGAATCCATTGAAACTACATTTGCCTCAGCCTTGCTTTGAACCCTGAACATCATTGAGGCTGTCATCCTACTGATACTGTGTTTCCCAAAAAATATGACTCACCCTGAAAAGAAGCCCAATCATATTTTTCAATCCATGTGCTAAAATTAAGCCCTACCCCCCAAATTAGCTTTAAATAAGACTCCACCCACCCCAGGGTGCAGGGGGTGGGGCAAGACACACCAGTAAAAATTAAGCTAGGGTGGGGATAGAGAGGTGGAGCAGCCTTACTTACCAGGCCTCGCACACCCCGACACCTGCCTCGCCTTGCAGGCCCACTTCTGTGACCGCTTGCCACTGCCGTGGCATCATCCTCGGCCTCCATTTTGCCATCAGAGCCTTCCAGAAAGCCCTCTGCAGCTGAGAAACAAGCTTTGGATTGACATGTGAGGCACCCATTAGCTTCCATTTTGCCTTCAGATGCCTTCCAGAAAGCTCTCTGTAGCCAATAAAAGAGCTCTGGATCTGGCAAGCAGCTGCAGAAAAAGTGGGCTGGCAGTGGGCTCCTGCTGGGTGGAGTTGTTGATGCCGCCACAGTGAAGTGAGTTGTCATGCCCCTAATGGAGACTGACTCTGAGGGAGAGGAGGAACAGCCAACAGGGAGTGGAAGGGTGGCTCCAGAGGATGTGGAGGAGGCTGGGGAAGGGCAGAGGCCAGCTGAACAGGCAGAGGAGGACCCAGGCCCATCCCCTATCCATCCTAGGGCACACAGGGAGGAGAGGATAAGGGAAAGACGTGGTCTACTCAGGAGGAGAGAGCCTTGATCCTCTTCAAGGGATGCAGGTGTGAGAACTGCATGAGAATTTGGACCTGCATGCTAGCAAACACTTGAAACAAAGAGCGTTTTATTCCTGGATGAGGTTTATCTTGGTTGGTGTTCTTTCAACGGACTATACCTGGTTATCTTCTTGAAGTTTGTAATTAATTATCTTGGTCTGTCATGGAACTTTCTTCAGTGTGGTTTGTTTTTGGTTTTTTATTGCTTTGTTATCTGCTCTTTGAGTTTGGACGGTGTTTATTTTGTTTGGAATGTTATTTTGGAAAGAGTTTAATCTCCAACTGTGACCAATTGAACAGTTAAGCCAAGTTGAAGGCATTAAAGAACATTTATTTACGTTTTGGTTTTTGTTACATTTGTGGGACACTCCGGGTCTTCACATGAGTCAATAATTAGACACACCCAAAAAGAAGCCCTAGCTGGTCATATTTTTGGGGAAACATAACATTGATTCTGTGCCTTAGGCTTGACTTGCCCCTATTGCCTTTGTTGCATCCAAGTTGCTTGGAATAGACGTTAAAAGGCTGTACACATGGAGCTAGAACCTGGGGAATGAATGCAGGGTTGGTTGTGTGAAACACTCTGTGTGTGTGTGTGTGTGTAATGCAACAGGACAGACCCATTGATTGAGGAATGGATGTAACTGGCATGCAACATGCAGTTGAGCAAACACTCTCCTGGCCATGACTGCCATGTTCTCCTTGAGCAGAAATGGTGACTCCAAGAGAACCCCCAGATTGTATGCATCTGCTCTGTTTGACATAGTGCAACCCCATCCATGACAAAAGATGTTAGTTTTCCAAAAACCAAAGAGCTCCAGACTCAAAACTATTATGTCTTGTGAAGATTCAATTTTTAACTATTGCTCCCCATCCAGACCTCAACAGCTTTCAGGCACCAAGAAAAAGTGGTTGTGGCATCATTTCATTCAACATGGGCAAGAATGGGCAACTGAGTATCATCATGATATCTGATCCCATATTGACAGATTATCTCACCCAGCAATTTCATGTAGATATTAAAACAACAGTGGAGAAATCACTGACTTTTGAAGGACCCTGCAAAGCAGTGGCCAAGAATTAATATTCTCCCTCCTGATCAACATTGACTGGAAACAGCCTCAAAGAAAGGAGGTAAACGCCCTGTCCCACTGCACTTATGGATGCAAAGAGGATGTAAAACGTTAAAAAAAACTTGCCATCCGTTGGAAAACGCTATGCATCCGTAATGGTTACCTCATTGCATACGTGTTTCATACGCTTTAACCGTGACGCATCCCTGCCACTGCGATTTCATCCGCGCAAGAAGTTCTCTTAGCTGCACAAACTTTTGACATGATGCAACTTTTCTGCCGTGTACGATGTAAATCCGCCAACATACAGCAACAAACATCTATGTCATTTAGCATCCCCGCTTAAACTTCTGCTGTATCTCTCTGCATCCTACTGGGCTCATCGCAACTCACATCCACTGCAGCTGAAAACGGAAAGAGGGAGGAGAACAAAAGGTACCGGAGACGTTACACGGCTATTATTAGTCACGGAATTAGAGAGGTATGTCGCAGCAGTGAACGGCTTGCATCACGATATACATCTGTGCGCATTCCCCTTCTTTCCTTTAGGCGTACAATGCTCATCTGCTTTCATCCTGCTATGGTATCATCCTACGCATGATCTGATAGCGCCACTTCGCCAATCCAGTCCCCAGGAACCCTTCGGAGGTGCATCCCCTTTCCATCGCTAGCATTCCTAATGAACATCCATTTAGGACATCCCCGTACATACGTACTCACATCGCATCTTTTTCCGTTCTGTTATGCAAATTTTCACCACTTTTTGGAGTGGATGGACAAAGATGGAGCCGACCCCCGAAATTTTGCTCATCCGCTGTGTCCTTTATGCATACGTTTTGCATCCGTCGGCCAGTGGGACCGGGCCTTAAACCAGGACAATACTGTGCCTCTTATTTCCAGTCCCTGGCAGACACCAACAACCAGACCTACATGTGTAGAGTTCAAGCTACTACTTTATTATGTTCTGCCTATAGAATCTCCCCAATCTGGCAGCTCTCCCTTGGGAGCAATTAGATAAGGCTCCAAGGAATTTAGGATGAGTTGGTCCTGGCCTTTTTACAGTTGTGCACTTAGTAGCTGCACACTTGATCCCTCCTTACTACCAGGCTAAGTCTTCCCAACGGTCCCCAAACTTATTTCAAAAGAAGACTATAGTTGATGGTTTCGGAAATTTTTACGAGGTCAAGTAGAAGCAAGGACGAATGCACTACTCCTGTCCTGCTCCTGCCAGAAATTATGAAAAAGTGTGACCAATGTCATTTTCATCCCATATTCAGGCCTGAATCCTGACTGAAAGGGATCCAGATAATTTGTTTCCTTGGGATCCTTTGAAGTTGCAACACAGTCACTTTCTCAATAACCTTCTTTAGGAAGGGAGGATTAGAAGCAGGGTGAAAATTGTTCATCAGTGTGAGATCTAGTGATAGTTTCTTAAGGGGGAGAACTACAATTTCTTAAAGAGCTCTCCTCCTCTCCCCACCTCTCCTCCAGAAATGCATTAACCACTGCCAGTACCCAACCACACATCATTTCCTAGGGAGTTTTATCAGTCAGGGGGGACACAGTCGAAAACACAGGTGGCCAAGTTCACATTCCCAAGCATTCTATCTACTTCCTGAGGTGCAACAGGGTCAAACTGTGCCAGGCACAAGCAAGTAGACCTACATGTGTAAGGAGAGGGCTTAGTTCTGGATCCCTTGCAATTGTGTAGAGACTCAAAGATAAATCCACCTTTGAGGCCTCCCCTCTGACTGAGTGGGTGTTTCCCAACAAACTATTCCCAGATAAGAGTCATGGTGGCACAATGGATAGAATGCAATGTTGCAGGATAACTCACTGCTCACTCCAGGAGTTCAATTCTGATTGGCTCAAGGTTGACTCAGCCTTCCATCCTTCCAAAGTGGGTAAAATGAGGACCCAGATTATTGGGGGCAATAGGCTGACTCTGTAAACTGCTTAGAGAAGGCTGTAAAGCGCTATGAAGTGATATAGAAGTGTAAATGCTATGTTTCATGGGCCAAGCACCCACCTTGGGCATCTCCATCAGACCAATGTCCATGCCAACATCCAATTGGAAACAATTCAAATGACTTCATCTGCCAGAAAATCAACAAATTCCTTAGCGCCCCTGCAGGTGGACCTCCAGGTCTTCCTTTCCCAATACAAATCAGGTTATCCTGAAGAGGTCCACCGGGCAATTATCTGCAGATGCAAATATGTATAAAGTATTTTTGCATGAATTGCTATGAGGTTGCTTTAATAGTTCTTACCTGTGCTCAGTCAAATTCCTTCTTCGCCATCCTCCAGTGGTACTCTAGATGCCATTTGATCTGCTTCATCTCTCCCAGTACTTCTGTCTATCACCTGGCCTGACAAGATCCACAGAACGAGAAAGGTCACTTAGGTGCAATCCAATCTAAAACCTCAGTTAGCCTCCTATTCCAGGCAGCAACTAGGCTTTCAAGACTATGCAGCAGATGCTCAGTTATAACCCCCAAGTCCCTCTGAAACCCCATTTCACCATACACCGCTGCTGCCATCTTCCATTCATCAATTATTACTGTAACTTCCTACTGAAGAATTTACTATTACGGTAGCAGTGGCTGCTTGATCAATGAAGACTGAACTCAGAATTGCTTCATCGTATCAGATTGACAGTTCTTCCTTGCAACTTTTTAAAGCAGCATTCAGCTTCTATTTAGTCAGCTAATATTATTTGACAGTTTCCTTCCTTGCATGGATGGCGACTAGTTTCAGACATAATAACAGATAACATGGAGGAATATTTAGTACATTTTTATTAAATATACAAGTTATTGATACATAGATATAGCTTTTTATTCCCAGGAGAAAAAGTGTTTGTGCATGTGTACTTGAGAGAGTGAATATGTTATAAGTTGGCCTCTGTTAATGCAAATCTGGATTCCAACTTTGTATTTATGTATGAAATACATTCATTTTTTAAAAAATGTAGTTTGATGTCTAGTTGCAAATAACATTGTAGTGGTAGCCTGGAGATATATGTTAATACAGTGCAATTAAAATGATTTAGTTAGCTCTTATATGTTCAAATAATACGACACCAAAGTTGAGTTCAGGAGGAAGGCTATCTTGCAAAAAAAAAAAAATCTAGCTTCTGTTTTATTTTGCCTGGTGCTCTGACAGACCTCTGTTTTTCTCTTTTTTTCCCTTAGCAAAGCATCTTCAAGATGGAGATAGAAGACTGCAATGGGAGATCGTACATATCTGGTATGGAATGTTTTGCATTTCTCTGGTTAAAATTGATATTTTTAATATGATTTTTGGTCTTGATTTCTGTTTCTTATTAAAAAATACATTGCAGGACTTCTAGCTTTTTATCAGACTAAACTTCTACTTCCGGCACTTTTATACAAGAATATTCAAAATGACTGAAGGTTGAGGATCCTCATGACTTCTTTCCCAACGTAAGGTGGGAATTAATTCCTCCATTTGTTGCTCTCTTGAAGATCTAGGGATATAAATGTGGGAGAAATTTTTTTTCTCCACCCTTTTTGCCTTTAATCTGTGGTGCTTGCTCCAACAAATAACTGATAATGCAGCTCAGGTACTATGAGTTGGTTCAGTTCAACAGTACAAATATCCTAAGGCAAGGGTCAACCTGGGTATATGAATAGATTTTGAATGGGAAAAGTATTGCAACTTTATTTTTTTTAACTTAAAATTTAGCTTGTCTTGTAGTTGATTTAATGGGTTAATATAGAAGTACATACATTATTCCATTACACACTTATTAGTTTTTACAATATTTTGATAATAATATCTTAGCATTATTAGTTTCCTTTGTAACAGTTTATGTTTATACATTTTATTTTATGTATTTAAATGCATCCTTCTGAGAAGGGGTCTTTAGGTTTCATCAGACTAAAGGAATCAATTGCACAAAAACAGTAACAATCTCTAGCTTAAAAAATTATGATTTCTTTCTTGCCTTCCTTGTGGTGGTTTTGGTGTTCTCTGGGCTTGATTATTTGCTTGCAGATGTTTTGTTACCCAACTAGATCACATCATCAGCGTGAATGTGGAGTTTGCTGTTTGTTTATATATAGTACCTTGTCCTGCCAGATTTGGTGGGTTGTGATTTTCTCCTTGGTAGTTGATTAGAGAATCATTTTTTTGCCAAAAAATTGGCAGGCAAGCTATTGTAAAAAGGAACAAATCCTAGTTAGGTAATAACATGTCTGCAAGGAAACAACCAAACTTAGGGAGTATCAATGAATTCCATAGCTGTTTCATGAGCTGTAGATATTTTCTTCTGTTAGTTTCCCTTCCTTCCTATGCCCATGTTAAACTATGGTCAGTGCCCCAAGGCACAATTTGACTCAGGACATTTCATTCCAGTCTCATCTTTTTCTTGGCTCTGTTGGCTTGAATCAGCGTGTCAAAATTGGAGGGGCAGGGGATGGGTGAGGTGGTCTGACTAGGCTACTGCAGTGATTGTGCTCTGAAGAGCAGATGTGGAAAAATACTGGAGTTTGTCCTCAACCCACTGTCAAAGTTGGCATATAGTTTTGCTGTGAAATATAACAGACTTGCAACTTGGGCCACTAATTCAAAGCAATTAAATTAGTTGTTTGTCTGACAATCTCCTGTTCTAGAAATGATAGGTTCCTCTGTGTTTATGAGCTGAGAATAATCAATTCACTACAAATTTAAATTAAACCTTTGTTCACCAGAATTACCTGACTGATACAAACAGTTCTCATTGAACACAATCTATTTTCCAGACATACAATATTTTTCTGTGAATGTTTTATCAGTTTGGTCATTTTATTACTATGGGGTGAATATGGGATTCCTCTGTACGTGTATGTGTGTGTGTGTGTGTGTGTGTGTCTGTAGGTACCTCTTTTCTTTTTAAACCATCTGTTTTATTAAATCTCCTAAGATATTTTTTGATCCTATCCCTTAGCAGGCCCTAGATAGTCTATGAAGTGGCTAATTAATGGAGAAGGATGCCATTCCTACCTGGTATTCCCTTTGACTCTTCTTAGGTAAACAATAGCCCACTACTTAAAAATTTTTGGAAGGGTTTCCTCCCATCTATGGTATTTATTGTATTGCAGTCCTTGGGAGATAAAGGGTTAAGGGGATTTAAGACCAACAAAATACTGTGGACATAATATATTGAAATTTCAGCAAGGCACTTGACAAAGTAGACCACGACCTACTTCTTAGTAAGCTACAAAAAAAGTGGAATAGATAGCACCACCACTAGATGGACTCACAACTGGCTGACAAACTGTACTCAACAAGTAGTCCTTAATGAGTCTAAGTCTACATGGAGGGGGAAGTAAGCAGTGGGGTGCCACAATGTTCCGTCTTAGCCCAGTACTCTTCAATATCTTCATTAACAACTTAGATGAGGAATAGAAGGGGAACTTAGCAAATTTGCAGATGATACTAAGCTGGCAAGAATAGCTAACACCCAAGAGATAGGCTCAAGATCCAGAGGGATCTTGACAGACTAGAACATTGGGCCATATCTAACAAAATGAAATTCAGCATAGAGAAAAGTAAAGTCCTACACTTAGGCAAGAAAAACCAAAAGTGCACATATAGACTGGGTGAAACCTGCTTAATAGCAGTAACTGTGAGAGGGATCTTGGGCCTTAGTGAATAACCTGCTAAATATGAGCCAGCAGTGTGCAGCAACAGCTAAAAAGCTAATGCAATCCTAAGTTGTATTAACAGAAGGATAAGATCAAGGGAGATACTAATACCACTCTATAAAGCCTTAGTAAGACCGCACCTAGAGTACTGCATCCAGTTTTATTCACCACATTACCAAAAAGATGTTGAGACTCTAGAAAGAGTACAGAGAAGAGCAACCAGTGATTAGGGGACTGGAGACGAAAACATATGAAGAACGGTTATAGAACTGGCTTGGCTAGTCTAGTAAAGAGAAGGACCGGGGGAGACATGATAGCAGTCTTCCAATATTTGAGGGGCTGCCACAGAGAGGAAGGACTCAATCTATTTTCTAAAGCGCCTGTAGGCCAGATAAGGAATAATGGATGGAAACTGAACAAAGAGAGATTTAACCTGGAAATAGGGAGAAACTTTCTGACAGTAAGAACAATCAATCCATGGAACAGCTTGCCCTCGGAAGTTGTGGGAGCACCTTCACTTGAGACTTTTAAGAAGAGATTGGACTGCCATTTGTCAGAAATAGTGCAGGGTCTCCCACTTGGGCGGGGGGTTGGACTATATGATCTACAAGGTCCCTTCCAGCTCTGATTATCTGTTATCTGTTAATTTAATTTAACATCTTCTATGCATATAATTGTTTATTTTAGAGATGAAGGACTGGAAGTGAATTTCTTTTACTGATGGAAAGGGTAGAAATAAACTTATTGGCATTATTATTAAAGTTGGGACAGGTGGAGCAAATAAATATAATAATTTTTAAAGCATATAACTACGCTAATACTTTAATTGTGCATGTTATTTTAATTTTAAATATATAAATATATTTGGCCTGATGGAGTAAATAGCTCTGGTTTCATGAAACCTTTTTTGTGATTACAATAGTACCTTGATAGATTCTAAAACTTTCTAAAGTGCCCATTGGCTTAAAAGTATCAGCCTGGTTGTTTATTATCCCATTTCAGATCACAATCCTGAGGTGTGAATTGAGCTTAAAAAAAGTGACTGACCTAAAGTCTCCCAGGTACCTTTCATGCCTGAGTGAGGACTAGAATTCATGGTTTCCTGGTTTCCAGCCTGGCATCTTAGCCACTGCACCAAACTAGCTCTCAGTTTACGTAAAAGTTGATAGGATTCATATAAAAAGGGACTATAGAGAAGATAAAAAATGTACTTCCTGGCCAAGCTATGAATAAGATAGACCAAAGGCTTTCCCTTCATATAGCATTTACAAAGGATATAAATGATGCCAGAAACACAAATGAATATATTAAACTCATTGATATAATTAAAAAACATACTTTGGTTGTTTGAGGTAAAGGATGGACAGATTGAGTTTGGAAAAAGAATATATATTTTGAATGGATAGAAAAGCATCATAGAAGAGTAATTTATGAACAAAAGAATCAGAATTATTTGCAGAAAAATGTTGATTTAAATAGCAAACAGATGGAATATGGGTCAAATACAAAAAATGAGCTGGCTGTTGTTTTTTTTAAATCATGATGTAATAGATGTGTCCTGTTAGCAAGGATTTTGATTACTAGTGAAATGTCTAATATAAAAAATACATTAGTTTAAAATCAAATCCACTAATTTATTGAAGAAAAATTCAGAAAGTAGAGGAAGTTTTTATAGATAAAGTCTACTGCTGAAGTTACTGGGGGATTAATAGTTTCTAATAGCACAAAGAAATAAGTTGATGTCATGTAGTCTGTAGTGCAAGTTGTTGTTATAAAATAAGAATGAGTCCAATTTTGGTAGGGAACTTACTGCACTGCTATGAATATGCAATCTTTTGGAAGCTGTGTGGTAGTGAATGAGTGCTACCTTAATGAATTGCTATCAAATGAAGTGTGTGCTTTGTGGTTAAAGACGCAATAAATTGCTTACCTAGTTACATGTCAAAAGGTATCAAGTTAGTATGATGAGAAATTAGTCATCTATAGGTCACAAATCATGGGAATTAGTAAGCTAATTGTGTGCAGAAGTAAACAGATGTGCCTGTTTTATGAAATACTGGTTTCAGGCAGTCCTCAGATTAAGATCTGATTCTGTTCGCTGTTTTTCACCCAAATTTGTACCAAAGTTGGAACAGGTTATACCTGTTCTTTTACATATCAGAGATGAACAACAAGATGATTTTTGGGGGTAAAATTTAAACTTACAACTTTTTCATTTTACGAGATAACCACTGACATTTGCATCATTCTTTCAGAGATGTTTCCTAACCTAAATAGAAAAACGGAATGATCAGGCAAAAAAGCAGTGGGGGCAACTGCCAATTGCCATTTTCCCCATTGAAGTTGCTTGTAGGAAGCTGACAGGGAGCTTGGAAATCACTCCTCCATCTCTTCCTTGGCTGACCCATGGAACTACCTGACACTTTGCTGACCGGAGGGTGCATAAAGATAGCTGTGAACTGTGAGGAAAACTGCACCACGCTCCCCATCCTGGCATGTGCCCAAGGGCCCCTCTCTTCAAACAGAAAGTGGGGTCACCCATCAATAGACTCTGGACCAATGAACATTTTGGACTCAATGTCAAAAATTTGGAAAATGCCTTAACTTGCCTCTACAATCCCCTCTCCAAGCAAAAGACAAAACAATTTTTTATGTCTCCCATCACCCAGTCTAGGGCCAACCTGAATAGCAGCACTTGAAAGTGGTAAGTCTGGGCCTGAAGTTGAGGCCCAGGCCTTGTCTTCAGCCTTAGAGTCACCACTGTCACTCAAAAAGGCCACCTCGCACTGTTCTCTTACGGTCTAGTGCACACCTTGAGAGGGTATTATCTTTCTGTTGGGAGGCCTATGCGTGTGAAAACACGGACATCTTGAGGCGACTTTTGGAGGCTATGGAGGCCATGTGAGAGCACACTCCATTCTCGTGCAGCCTCCGTAAGCATCCAAAAATCTCACAAGGATGGGATGTGCCTTTGAGAATATTTGCTGTTGAGTGTTGGTGAATGTCAGACACTGGAGTGTCACTGAAAACTTTGTGACTTATCACCTTTGACATGTATGTTATAGGTTCACCATCAATGCCCTATACCTTCCAATTTTGCCCAACTGAAGGTTACAAACACAGAGATAGCAGAATGTTAGTTGTTTTAGTAGTATATTTAGATATCCTAAAACTGAATTATGGGGGAGACAGGCTTCCAGCAAAAAACAACAACCCTAATTCAAGATGTACTGGCTGGAATTCACTCTCTCACCATCCTGAGGGCAGAGTAATCTGATTCAAAATGGGGGATGATGTCCTTCCTTGAGCCTACAGACCATGGAAGCTGCACAGTTTCATGAACCACTGAAAACAGACTGAATACAGCATTAAAAATGCAGGTGCTACTTTGTGACTCTCATGGAAGCATTAGTTCATAGCAGGAGAACACAGTTTGCCATTTTGAGTTAGACCACGTTGCCAGTCAGCAATCTGCCATTTTAGGTACTTCAATAAGTCAGTCATCCGTCATTTTGTAACATTTTGTAAGCCCTGTTCATACCTAGAGTCAGGCATTCTTAACCTGGGAACTGCCTGTACTCAACATTTGGAAACATCCATTTGAAAATATGGACTAACCATCTAAATTACTGCAAGATAGATTTATAATATTCCACAAGAAAATAGATTTTGCTAGATCTGTTGGAGGTAGGTCATGGGGACAAAGTTGTAAAAGACTGTAGGCTAACCAAGCTTTTACTCATTGACTGTTACAAGAAACTGGAAATATTTTACATCCTGCTCGTTTAATGTGATAGATGCTTGTTTGCTAGATGGGAATTAATAAACTAATGTGTTTATATAATATTGAATACTTTAAGAACTACTATTTGCTGTGGCTAATTGTACACCCACTGATATTCATGAGTTAGTAAAGAAGTGATGTCTGCCTATTTGGCTTATAATTTGGTTAAACTCAATTACATGTGCAGTCCAGTATGTTACAAATTATTTGGGGGACCTTTTCCATTGTTTTCTTCCTATATTATTTTTGTTACACTACTCTTTCATGTGGATCAGTAAACAAAGCTATAATATGTGAGTAGGAAAAAACAAAGGAGAAAATTGTTTGAGGGATCTTTCCCATTCCAAGAAATGTAAATGTTTGTGGCCTTTCAACTGCACTTTTGCAAAACATGGTAAAGATTTTCAACCAAGTATTTCCACTAGCAAGAAAAACTGTCTGATACTATCTCAAAAGGAGCAAAAAAAAAAAACCCTCCCACTGCTATGAAAACGTATATAAAATAAGTCTTTGTTTCCCCTAAAGACAAGATCAAGATCTGATAGTAGCATAATGTATTCGCATAATATTTATGTTAGATAATTATAGAATTTCAACTATTTGCTGTTGTATCAACATATATTATATTTCAATTGTTTAGTTTTTGTTTTATATTTTTAATTATTTTAAGCACTTGTTACATTTTATAATGTATGTATTTTTGTGTTTTGTTACTTTGTTTTTTCTTTTTCTCAATTTTAAAAGCAATACAATATTTTTACAAATGCTAGGAATATTTTAGAGATAATTCAAATCATAGCATCTATCCTGTCACCACTAACATTTGCAACATCATCCTGATTTTTAGCATTGGAAGCAGCATATCTGTTCTCCTATCTGTTTGCCTCTTTTCTGGGCCTTCTGTTTTCTTTTTAAAAGTTTATAAATTGCAGATTGTATATCCCTCCTCTTTCACATTCTTCCCATGACAAGTATTGTGGGTGACTCATTGAAGAAAAATATTTCCAGCACAAAAATTTATGGTGCTTCTTCCCCTTCTTATTCAAAGAACATTTAAATCCCCTATTAATAAATCCTGTATTAAATATTAGAGTAGACTTCTGCTTGTATTATAAGGATTACCCTTCCTTCTTTCCCATGTAGCTTTTCATGTGAGACATCACCAAAGTTGCTCCAAGGGTCTTCTAAGCTTCCAATGGAAACAATGAAGGCTGGAGAGGATGGAAAATTCTAGCCCCAGTTAAGGAGTCTAGAAAAGTCAGAGGATTGTGTAAAATTACTTTTTCTGTTTCAAATTCTCTTCACTGCTGATAATGAGAACTTAGAAAGTAAAGTCTTGTTCTGAAATAATTAAAGATGAATTTTAAATTGATTAAAATTGAGTACTCTTACTGCTCGCTCTGATCCATTTTAAAAAGTGTCCCTGATTAATTGGTTGAAAGTTCTTTAATGTTATTCCTAATAAAACATAGATAAAAATAAGGGTAGTAGTTATCATCCCACAAGAGTTAAATGTCTCTTCTCTCATATATGGAGAATGAATTCCTTCAATGAAAATGCTGGCTGTTGCATTTTTGCATAACTTAAAACATTTCTTTTAAGCTATTTTCATATGTAAACTGATTACATTTGCATAACATTCATATATCATTCTTTTTTTGCTTTGGGGATTGGTCTTTTTAAAAAGATTGGAATAAAAATGTAATATATATTTCCAATTTAAAAAAAAAACTTTATTTCCAGAAAGTTGATAAATTCTCAGTAGAGGTAAGGAAAGGAAGCACATATTTTTTGAATAGATTTCAGTAGAATAATTAATTTTTCTTAAGACACATCCAGTTAATTTAGGACTGCTTTCAAGGTTCTTTTTGAAGGCCGAAGATTAGCATATCTGCAGGTACTTCTGACCAGAATAGAATAATGTATTTTCTTTATTTTTTTACTCCACCTATTTGATATCCCCTTTCAATTTATAACAGGGAATGTTCCATGTATGTATCTATTCACTCATTCTCACTGTGTACTGATAGTTTGACTATTGCTTTGTTATGATAATGACACCAAAACACAGGGATGTGTTTAAGCCTCACTGGATTAGGTCTGAAGCAACTACCAATAGATTTTTCCTCAAATGAAACACTGAGAGACCTTATTTCAGTTTATAGTGTGCTAAGAACTCTTAGCTTTTAAAAGTGACACTATCTTTCCTATACTGTATTCATGACAGTGATGGCAAACAGATAACTGCTTTTCTTTTGTTATGGTTATTGTGGTTACCCTCAGTTAGTCTGGTCAAAAAAAAAAAATCCCTAAGCAATGCTACCCAGAAGCTGATTTAGGAGACAGAACATAAAGCGTGGCGGGAAGGAACCTTAGTCTCAGCCCAAGGGGACAGAGATTGCAGCCATATAGATTCCTGCTTTCACAGTGCTGCTTGACTGTAAAATGACGGCCGTTTCTCTCACTTCCAGGAATCTCTTCTTCCTGGAAGGTGAGTGGCTGAGTTCACCCTACTGCCGAGATGCAGCCACACACACTCACAGCCTGTATTCCACTGCTGTTTCCAAGGAGTTGGCTGTGATAACACTCCAGGGTATCTTCAGCAAGCTAGAATAATGTAAGTTAAACGGGGAGGGTGTCTGTCTGGAATAACTCCATGCTGCTTCTGTTTTTATTTACACTTGGCACCATGGGGAGTGTTGGTAGAGGGTGTTTTTGATGCCATGCAAAACAGTGGAGGAAGCCAATCACTTTAAGCAGAGAGAAATTGATCTGTAGAATTCCTGATGTCTGTGCAACGAGAACAGTGACAGCTTGGAAATGCATCTGCAGGCTTTTGGATATGGATGAACAAGGAACAACAAAAAAAGCAAGATACGCAAATTTCTGTTTGTCAAAGGAACTGCTAAGCCTCAGTTAAAGATTCTCATTTTTCTCTCCTCCCTTTCCCTCCCCTCCCCTCCCTCAATCCTGTGGAGAGTTTGGACATGATTCACAGCATATATTATGGCATGATGCAGAAAAAAAAAACCTTGGTTCAAGTAACTTGATGGTATTAGGGAGAACAATTATTAGTTCAAATTCCTGATAGTTTATCCTGGCTATTTTGCATAATATCACTACTAATTCAAAACATTATGAGGAATATGCCACTATTTCTGGGCATGCACATAGGTGGAACTGTCCCTCACATTTTTCTGTTTAAACCTCCAAGGAATCAAGGTGTTTAGACAGTGATTGAAAGATGATCATCTGAGTACAAAAGTCTGAATTCTAGGGAGAAGAGAGACAAAATGTTTAAAAATTCAAAAATACTTAGTTGTACTTATATGAATCATGGGTTCATCTAGCTGATATGCTTCCAGAAAATCCTGGAACATGTTAAATAATGTGAGTGTTAAGAATACAGAAGCGGAAATAATTATCTGTTTCTCTGTTTAAAGGTTTCACCACTCCAGATTTGAGCTGGTGTTCAAAATATTCAGTGGTTTCCAGGAAATGAGCACACTTCAGGGGTACTGGAATGTGCAAAGCTTGTTGAGGAGTTTGGTCTTGTTGGAGTACAATTTCTGGGTTAATTTGATGGATTCTGCTTTTCCCAGATGCATAGTAAGCACCAGCAGGGAGGGTGTCCACATTGTTATCTATATATACATTTGTATTATCATCCTCAGTAGTGTGTTTAGAAGCCACCAGAATACATATAAGGCTTAAAGAAAGTATATTATTAATAGACAAGCGACACATTTGGTATTAAGGTGCCTGCTGGTAATGAAGGAATATTGCCTCACTTTATTGTGAATTTAAAAAAAAGTTAATCTAGACCCTTGTATGGAAGCTAGATTTGCAGTTGCAAGTGACTGTTGCTTAACTACAACCTGAATTCACATACTATATAAAATAATGCACATTGGGAAACTTTGGGTCTCAACCTAACCTTCCTCATATAGTAGTTATAGAGAAAATGAGAAGAGGGAGCTATGTGTGCTGCCTTCAGCACCCCAGCCAGAAGCAAAATCCAATTTTAAGAGATAACTAAATACAAGAGTTCAAAATAATAACAACAACAGCATTCATACTAGCATGCTGGTGAAGTACATTTTGGCTTAATGTGAGGTATAATCCCAGTCTGTACTAGAGCATTTCAAGCGGATTAAACATTTTGCCATCAACAAACATTACAGCGCATATAGCATTAAAAGTCAAATGAGTTAATGCTAGTGTAGTTATGCTAGTATATTAATTCTTCAGATGTAGTTGTTTGAGTTAGAAGAATTATTCGATGCCTAACCTGCAGTTTGAAATATTGTATAATTATGACACAGTTTAGTCATTTTAATAAAAATGAAGTGTATATTTTTACATCAAAGTCTACATTTATAGTTTTGTCTAAATGCTGTCTGCTTTGCTTTCCCACATCTTATGAAAGAAGCTTTTTCTGTTGTAGTCATCTTGATTTCTCCTTCTTTGCTTATCAATTCTGATGCAATGACTCTAATTTTTCCTAGATGTCAGTTTTCTGATTATTGTAACTTATACCATAGCTTGATCCTAATTATTAGTAAACTGGATTTAGTAACAATTAAATATAAAATTGCTGCCTAGATTAGAATTCCATTAAGGCACAGTTTGGAAACTCTGGTTTAAACAAACCACGAGAATGCCTAAATCACAGCATTTTAAATTGTGTTCTTTTTCAAATTGCCTTTAAATTAGACATATCTAATTTCTGCAACTTTGTTTTATACAAGATGATTTAAGCATCGTATTGCATTTTAGTCATTTAAATTTAATATTATCAGCCTGTGTCACCCCATTCCTCTTCCAATATATTGTTGGTTTCTCAGAGAAGTCGGCATTTATACATTCTTAATCACATGCAGTTAAGGAAATATATGGTCAGGAATAATTTACCTCTCAAAATGCTTTGAAGGTTCAAGATGACATACTATATGGTAGTGATTTCTAAAATCTCCAGAACACTTTTGCTGAGTGAATTCCATTACTGCAATAATGCCAAATCTTTTAGATTAGGGAATTTTGGCAGTAAAACTTAGTGCTTCAAGAGACTGATAAGCTCCAAAATTCCATGAGTGCTGGAAGCTTGGCCAAATTTGGGCTGGTTTATAAATGAATGTAGGAGCAGGTTGGATAAAAAGTAATTTGAATGTGTCTCCTTTGTTCTTATGAATCTCTGTTCTTCAAAATCTGTTAATTGGTTTGATTGAGAAGTACGGTATAACTATAGCAATGCCTGAAATTTACAGAGGCAATTAATAATGCATATCTAAGTATCCTAAAGATCATTCCTTAAACTGAAATGTTATTATAGAGACTAAATTGGTAGCGGTTGGATACCATCTCACAAAAAAGCCTCATATTTTGCAAGCATTTATAAATACATATTGAAAAAGATAAGCACCCACCCGCCACAAAATCTGAGTGCAGTGGAAGAATACTTAGCATATTTAAGGCATTTTAAGAAGAACATTAGGGTAGTTTTTTTAATAAAAATGGAGATTTAAAAAAATGATATGCAAGTAATCCTTGACTTACAGCAATATGTTTAGTGACCATTCAAAGCTACAATGGCACTGAAAATGGTCTTATAAGCCATTCTCACACTTACAATCACTGCAGCATCTTCACAGTCATATGATCAAATTTTGGGCACCTTGCAACCAAGGTGCATGTATTTACAACAGTTGCAGCATCCCAGGTCATATGAGCACCATTTACAATCTTCCCAACCAATCTCCAACAAGCAAAGTCAGGAGGGGAAACCAGATTCATTTAATGACCATATGACTTACTTAAAAACTGCAGTTATTCACTTAACCATGGCAAAAAGGTTGTAAAATGAGAGTGAAGTTTTTAAGAACTGCCTTGCTTAACAACAGAAATTCTGGTCCCAGTAAATCAAGGGCTTTTTAGAATATCAAAATTCAGAAGTAGGATTATAGGAAGAGGATACCTAAAACAATTAGAGCATTAGCTGTGTATTTCACATACTCATGAGTGTGTGTGAGCAAGAAATACATGGTCTATATAAATTTTTTGTGACTAATACAAAATGATATTTTACTGGCAGTAAATTACAAGCAGGCACTGTTAGGCAAGTATTAAGAGGGTGTGTGTTCATTGTATGTTTTTTTCTTTTTAAATGCAAGCAATTTTACATAATATAATGAAGGTATGTAACTGAAGAAACTAAAAGTTCATTAAGTAAATGAACCTTTCTCTACTGAGAAAGTATCTCTACTGAGGATTTTTCTTTTTATGGTATTCAGTTAAACAAAAAAATGACAGCAAGTCAGAAGTATACTGATAAAGAAATGAAATCACCCTTCTAATTCATTATGATACTGCTTTCGACTGTTGATACATGTACAATGTCATTTTTCCAGATTTCCATTATGAGAAGAATATTGGCATGAGAATGAGAAGAAATAAATCCACACATTAAAAAAATAAAGAGATTTGATACAGGTGCACTTTGAGATAAATTAACCTGGCATCATAGATTAAGTTCTCTAAAAAGCCAAATTGCCTAATGTTTTGAACATACTGAGAACCTAGCAATATATAATTGCATGAATATGAATACACAAAATCTTGTTTATATATTTGAAAGTTCATATCGAAACTGAAGGGTCTCTGGCTGATCATTGGTATGATATATAGATTTTTAAAGGAATCCCAACTGCTGCTGTATATATACAGTAGATTACAAGCATTTAACAGTCTAGAAGAACCATATTATTTTGACAATGCACATTCAACAGCTCCCAGGATTCTGAACATGTTTATGAATTCGCAGTCTGATAAACATGAGCATTAGTCTTCATGTAATTTATATGGCTTTACCAATATCTGGTATCTCCTAAACATTGATCAATTGCAGATCAGCAATGAGTGATGATCCTCTAATCATCCAAATTATATTGTATGACAATACAGTATATGTTGTTTTGATTCTGATCAGCTTGGGTTTTGCTTCCACTAGCAGCAACAGTAGGTAATTTTTCTGTTGCAGGTTGCAAAGGCTATATCCTCTTCAGCTACACAAGGAAAGCCATTTTTCCCTTCTACCATCTTGGTCATGGAGGGAATATATTGATTTCTTGAAATAAATTTCCCATATTTACCTCTGCTCCTTTCTTCTTTTTTCCTTGCTAAAGGTAGTGGAGATTCCTCTTTGGAAAAGGAGTTTACCTCCACAATTGTGGGGCCCACAGTGAGCACACCAAACAGCCAACACTCCTCCCCAAGCAGGTCCCTTAGTGGTGAGTACACAATTTTCTGATTCCGCTAGGGTATTCTTGAAATGTATCATCTGATTATGATCAGAGCAGAGACTTTTGTTTATCTAAGGCAATAATTGTTTTCCCTTTAATGTTATCTGAAAAGCCCTAGAAACTGGCCATCAATTTTAAAATGTACCTGACATTTATTTTGCATGAGACCCTGGTTTAAAACAACAACAACAACCAGCAGGAGCAGAGTGGGGCTCTCTGGAATTTTCTGCAGAAAAAATAGTGGTTTTATAACATATGTGGTTTGAAAACTTGAATCATTCTACAAATTTTGTTCTTATGGTCCATCACCAGTAATTCCTATAGAAGTGGAGGTAAAGTTGGATTTGGAGACTTAGATTTATATAGTATGCATTAGATTCAACCTTTATACCTCTAGCAAACATATTTTCCTGCTAAAATACCATTTGACATTTGTGAAAATGGCCAAACCTTGGTTGCACATGCCTACAGATGCTTCTCTAAGACAGAATGTACATTAAAGATATAGAAAATCATTAATCTTAAATTAGTTTGTTTCTTTTATTCTGTCTTATAATTATTCTTCATGTTAGGTATTTTTATCATTTTTAATTTGAAGATGAAGAATTTATACAGTTTCCAATACTGAATTGGAAATACTGCAACAGAACCCATTTCAAGAAATTCAGACTGATCAGAATTTTTTATAATGTATTCGGGGCCTTGAAGGCTAGTAGTGTTAGCTGGTCATTCTGTTACCTGTGCAGTGAAACATAAAAGGAATTCTGCCTGTGTTTTGCCTATGCCCCCAAAGATACCTTCCCTTTCAAAAGGAGAAGCTGGCCGGCAGTGTTGCGTCTGATGATTCATTGCTGGATAAGCCAACAAGCTCATGTCCCAGTGGAGCAGAAGTATTACATAGCCCGTTTTGCCAGCTTGACAAATACTACTATTCTTCTGTAAGGAAGATTGAAGAACAATAGCTAAGTTATCCAGGAGGGGAAAATGCATCCAAGGAGACTGAAAAACATCCAGATTTAGCCAGTAATAATGTATCTGAGCAGTTCTTGCCCCAGTGAGCAACCTTGTACTTCAGAATTGTGCACAGCAATGTCAACTTGTGTTGGATCTCCAGAGTGCTGTTTTTGATAAATGAAGCCTTCTTTCCTGTTAAGTCCATTATTTCCCACTCTCCTTCCTATTCTGATACAAGTACCAACTTCCAACATCCTCTTGTGCTCTCTCTCTTTTTTTCTAACATGGAAAATGTATTTAATTGATTTCCTATGAGATACACAAATGCCCTGTTATTTTTTTGTTGATGAAGATGCAGTTTTTAGACCTGGAAATCCTAGGCTGATATTGCTGCAAGCAAAAGCTGCACCTTGACTTGCAAAGGATTTAAACTGCATCATTATACACACATACACCCACGCATGCATGTATGCACACATGCATGCACACTCACACACACATACATATACATCGGGGGGGGGGGGGGAAGGAAGGAGGANGGGGGGGGGGGGAGAGAAGGAAGGAGGAAGGGAGAGAACAAAATCTCCCAACAATCTTATTTTCTGGAATCAAGAAAAACTCTTCTGTAGCCAAGATGGATGGCATTCTAGAATGCTCCTATTTTAACCTATGGAGATACCCAGGCCCTGTTCAGCATTTTAGTTGTATACTACCCAATTGTAAGCCATATTTGTAAATAAATTTCTTAGGCACCTCTGCGGTTGAGTATGTCCTTATACAAACGGGAGCAATAAAGTCTGTTGAGTTCCCTATTGCTATTAATACTAGATGCAGATGTGTTCACCATTGGTCTGTCTCTGTGTAGATAGAAAGTTGTCACTTTGGGAAGCTATTAAATCCCATTATGTTAAATCTTATTGATTGTCAGTTTTTCCTCAGCAAAAAATTGATCTGTGTGGCACTAAAAGACAGCATTGATTCTCTTACAGCTTCCTTCAAATGTGCTAAACTGCAATTTCCATAATCCCCAATCAACATGATCAGTGGGTCAGCTTATTGTAGGAGTTGCCCTCCAGGAAACTAACCAGCCATGTTCTGAGTCACTGTTTACTCCTTCTCATCATGCCATATAGAAGAATCTATATTTGTCCAATTCTTTTAGAAGTATTTTAAAGGAGAGAAAAATGTGGAGACTCAGATTTATTGGACATAAAGGCCTAGTTCCCACGTGCAACCTTTTAATTAATGCCAAGATATTCTGAGTATACAGGCAAATTCTCCAATTAGGCTGCTCTTGTCTATAAGTACTACCTGTGTATGCCCATCAATACATTTGTGCCTTTTTTTTTCTTCAGTTCACACGATAAGCTGCAACAGGAGCTGGGGGGAAGATGTTCTGGTAGTGACCTACATTCTTAACTGTTATAATGCTCTGTGGAATGCCACAAATCAAGTAGCTTTTAGAAAAATACAGCATAATTAGATGGTAATAGCCACCTTTATTTTAGAGGCTATCTCACAGTGTCTGTGGGTTTCCCAATAACATATAAGGGTAAAATTGCTATCTTTGCAGTCAAATTAGACATAGCTGCAGCAGCAGTATGCTCACATGTCTGAATGAAGTCAACTACTTTCTATCTGAATAGAAAAATGACTAAATCTCTGTCTTTTTATTGTGCTAAGTGCCATTGTTCCAGGCAGTTGTTTTCAGCCTTGTTCAAGGCCTTGTTCAAAAGACCTTGAGCTACAGCAAGGCAGTAAGGAGAGGTTTAGATCAGCATCCTTTTTTATTGTAAGAAGCTTCACCTTTTTTACTTGAGCAGGTCAGACATATCTGCTTGCATCTTCATACAGGTGGAGGAGACATTCTTGTCTGAAACACTATTGAGCTATTGCATCTTAGCATTGATAGCTCTGAACTGTATCAACTATTGATCTAACAATTTTAGGCTTTTTACAATCCTAAACAAGCTTCCTCATTGCATCTAGTCTGGTCCTTGTTTTTGCTACCTTCCACTGCCACGGAAATGTTGTGTACAAGAGGATGCACAGATCAGGAGAAGATGTGAATGTTAGATTTTATATTTACAAAGGAATAACTGTGAAATGGAATGATGAAACAATTATATATCATAAAGTAGACAGGAAATCCTCATTTTTCATCCTGCAATTTGGGAAGCTGTACTGTGATCCAGTCCCCAGCCAAAATGCCCTTTGATTCCTAAGGTACAGATTCCTTCAATCTGTCTCCATTAGAAAAGCATCTCATCATGGAGCTCCCCTCT
This sequence comes from Laticauda laticaudata, assembly GCA_004320025.1. Taxonomy (NCBI): domain Eukaryota; kingdom Metazoa; phylum Chordata; class Lepidosauria; order Squamata; family Elapidae; genus Laticauda; species Laticauda laticaudata. The sequence continues at coordinate 64,453 of BHFT01008943.1, forward strand.
CCCCAGTTACCAGTGATCCCGTCCACATTGCTATTTGGCTGGTAGGAAAAATTGGGTAGAGCTTTAAGGATCTCTGAGGACCACTGTATGTTTCTTAGCTTATAGACTTTGTGCCTAAAGCTTCCCCCCCCCCCATTCTAAGAACATTCCAGCATTGTAACTANCCCCCCCCCCCATTCTAAGAACATTCCAGCATTGTAACTAGATGTCTACTTTCTTTCATTCATGAAAGACAAAGAATAGTTGTAGATGATACCTGTAAAATGCATCACATTATGTTAAACGTTAATCAAATATGAAGCAAATTATGGAATCCTTTATTAAGAGACAGTGTCTATTATCTTATTTGGTTTTTCTTTTTTAAAATATGCAATATATTTTATCTCTTGAAAGCATTCCTTGGACTTCATTTGATGATAAGATCATAAGCACAGTTATGGTTTTATTTAGCGACTGCTTTGTTTAGTGATCGAGTTGATGGTCTGTATTGTGGTTACTAAACAAGGACTTTCTGTAATACTCTTAATAGCCTAATCAGCAAGGCATCATTATCATGTCATCAGATTTTCTACATATCTTCATTACATAAATATAGCATTGTACATAGAGTAGATCTCCAATGGAAGAGGAAACTACTGTTCCTCCTTTCTTATGTCAAATCCTAATTTAGTTGTAAATAGTGCAATTTAACCTTTCTTAAATTCATGGTCTTGAATTTCATAATTGAAAAGTTCTAATATTATGAGATAAAGGGAGAAAAGCATTATTTCTCCATAGTATGCATTATATTTAAATTTGTTTTTTAATCAAGTCTTAAATGCCAAAGTTCCTTTAGTAATTTTTAATTTTTGCTCAATATCAAGGTTTCATCATCCACCTTAGGGTATTTTTTAAATGCTTACTCTTTGCAAGTATTTAATACTATATTTTAATAAAGAAATGTTTGGGTTTTGTTTTTTTTTACCCCCACAGCAAATTCTATCAAGGTGGAAATGTACAGTGATGAAGAATCTAGCCGGCTGCTGTCACACGATGACCGGCTCATTGAAAAAGAGGACAGCGTGATTGTAGAGGATTCCCTCTCTGAGCCCCTTGGTTACTGTGATGGGTCAGGACAGGATCCGCATTCCCCTGGCGGCATACGGCTACCCAATGGCAAACTGAAATGTGATATCTGTGGAATGGTGTGCATTGGCCCAAATGTACTAATGGTGCACAAACGCAGTCACACTGGTGAGCAGACTTCTAGGAAGTGTGAGCTTATGCTTGTTCTCTGCATAGTTCTTTAAGGTTAAATAATCTGAGAACCTGCTAGTCCTACTCAGGCCTTTTAAGGTGCTTCTGTATTGAGTTACGAGGGACTGAAGTAACTCAATAACTATACTTGTAGTTATGGAACTGTGGCCCTTTCCTTTGACAAATCTAAGACTTGTTGGTGAGTTCATTATTAAAATAGGATTTGACCTGAGAAATCTGCTGGTTCATACTCTTTACCTATGAATGATGCTAGTTGTTAATATAGGTTATGAACAGTTTGTATCCTTCATTATAGTTTCATATCGCTTTTGAGTTAATTTTAAACCACTATTGTGATTTACATTTATCCTAAGTATAGAAATCCTTTAGAATTACCTATAATCCTACACTATTATGACCAACAGTGAAGTCACAGCTTCATTTAAGTCCTGGTAATAGAAAAAAGAATTGGATTAAAAAAAAACAACCAAAACACTGTACTGTGTCATATCTTTATTGAAAACCTTCAGCCAATTTTATTTTTGGAAAAAGTATGGGAAATCCAGGAAAATCAGGTCTCTTAATAGAGTTCAGCTGAGTTAGATGTTCCAGTTAGATGATGATCAAATATGAGTTGAAGGACTCTTCCCTTCAAATAACATACCTGTGTTTGTTACTACCATCAGAAGTATATTTTTGGACCATAAGAAAAGAATTCTCAATACTCATGAATCTTGTAAGGGCTACAACACTAGTGCCAAGGTTTTTGCTCTCCAGGAATCTACAGTTAGGCAGTTATAAATAAATAAAATGCAACACATTTGTTATTATTCTTTAGAGCAGTCATCCAACAAAAACAGCTTAAGACCAAGGTGCACTGTAAAAAATCCTAATGTAATGGCAAAGGATCTTTAGGCCACTCTTGCTGTTGATAGTGTTCACAAATCTACCATTAAAAAACAACAACACTGCTCCCCAAAAAGCACGCTGTTGCTCATCTAAGATCACTTGAATGATCCAGCAGGCCACTGGCTTAATGTTCTGCTTAGTGGAATTTTCTAACATTAATGAAAGACATTATGTTTGGAGAAAACTAAGTGTTGGATTGTCACAAAAAGAACATCTCAACCAAGAAGCATAGTAACGGAAATAGCATCATTTTACAACCTCATGAGCCAGTCGCTCATAAACAATACTTTAATAATGGATGTTGGCATACCAGCAAATTTTATAGGTGATTGTCAGCCTACCAGCATAAGTCCAAATGAACCTGGGTCATGCAGTACAACAGCAGTCCTAATCTTGTAAATTAATCTACAATAGAATGGCTGAAACAGAAGAAATGTTATGTTTTCAAATGGCCAAGCCAAAACCCTAAGTGTAACCTAATTGAAAGGTGGCAAGACTTAAAGAGGGCAGTTCATGCAGGGGTAGACCAAAAATTTCAAACATTTGAAGCCAAACTGAGCCAAAGTACCTCCAAGGCATGTATTTGTAAGAATTGTGTTGTCCCAGGATCATGTGAACACTTTCTGTGACTGTCTCATGAGCAAAGTCAATGAGGAAGCCAGATTGATTTAACAACTATGTTACTAATTTAACAGCTGTAGAGATTCCCTTAAGATCTCCGTGGCATGAGATCACCCAGCAAAAATAGTTAAGACAAAGGTGGAAAAAGGCATTCCAATAAAAGATAATCCACGAAGAGAGGACATTCAGTAATTGCTGGTATTGTGAAAGATAGCATAAGTTAAAAAGGTAATAATATAATGATATTCTGTACATAAACAACTGTTAATGGTGTAATGTTACTTCAGAGGAAGAGGTTATGACTTGAAAAAGGGTGTTGCTACTTAGCTGACACTCCCGTTCTCTTTGAGCATCCAGTAGTGGGGAGGTGCTTCAGTCTCCACATTCATAGACGGAGCTTGATTTATGGAATGCTCCTCCTCCTCCACGTGACTCCTCAGAGTTCCCCCGTTTTGGCGAAGACGAGAGAAATAAGCACTGTCATCCTCATGTTCTAAAACGTTCATTGGCCGAAACAGGACCCCACCAGACGGAAAAAGGGTGGGGCTGGATGCTCTCTTCTTCACAGCTCAAGAAGAACGATGGTGAATCAGTAAGTACCCAATGCCCTTTCTCCTATGAGCTGTTCAGACATCCATATAGTGGAGAAACCACTACCACACGGCTTGGCCTGCTCCTACGGGAAGGACTCCGTCTGTCTGGCATCTCCTTCCTGTGCTCTGTGACCCCCGATTTGCAGAACTCTTCTGCTCAAAGATAGACTCTCTCCCAAGCAGAAGCAAACACAATCGAACTTTTTAGTGTCTAATGAAAGGCGCGCATGGGGAATGCCCAACACGAGGGGCCGACAGATTTACAGTTATGTGGATGCCATGTGTGGCCCCATTGCTGGCCGAAGCGTTGCTGCGCTTCCTTGGTGTATTGAGCGGTTTATGCCCTGAGGCACCTCAGAGATGGAAGTCTGAGATGTGTTTGCATATTGCAGCCCATATCCCAAACGTGGACCTATTGTAGATGGTGACAACCTTCGTAACACTGAGCGAATGGGCTGAAAGCGACACAAAATCTAAAGCCTCTGATTTCCCTGAAAGCCGCTGTACGCTTGATGATATATTCGCGAGCTGACGCCTCACAGTTCAAATCTATGCCATCTGTCTTTCACATCCCCTGTGATAGTCTGGCCGGCAACACAATTTTGAACAAAAGAATAAGCTCTTGTGCTCTATGAAAAGGCGAAAGTTGACCTTGAGCCATAAAATTTGGATCCAGGACGAAGTGACCACTCACATCAAGCATGGAAAATGCCGAGACTCCTGTCTGACAGAGCAAGCTGCAATTTCCTAGATCTAGGCCGACGACACGGGGTGATCGCTACCCAGGAAAACTACTTTTGTCTGTACGTGAGAGATTGGAGACTTCGATGTTTTCACAGGTGAAAAGGAACTTTAGTGAGAGCGACCTGAAGGACCTTGTTAAAGTCCCAGTCGCTGGCCGAATTAACGTTCCGTCTGCACTGCTGGCCGAGGCCGTAAATTGGTAGCTCCTCGAAGGAAGACCTATGGCATGGAAATGATGTGAAAGAGAACGAGCGCCCTCGCAAGCTGAGAACTATATACAGGCCGACCACCTGACTTTTACGTTAATAAGTGACAAGCCCTTATCAAGTCCCGTCCCTGTAAAAACTGAGGATCGTGAGCGCACAGAGGGAGAGGCAAGGATCAGCGTTTGAAACTTACTACACCATTTGCAGAAGGCTGGACATGTGGCGTTGTAAAATGCAGAATTGATGAGGGCGTCTGGTCACTACCGTTCAAACCTCCAGAAGCGGCGGCCGACAGTGTAACCATTGAGGGTCGGGATGGTGAAAGGGGCCCCTGAGTTAATGAGATTCTGTCTGACGGAATTCTCCAGGGGGGAGCTACTGACGAGATGTGAAGGTCTGCGAAACCCATGGTCCAGTCTGGGCCAATCAGCGCTACTAGAATGTCATTCTCTCTCTCGTCTTAGTAACTTTGGTATGACTTTGGGAGCAAATTCTAACCGGAACGTTAAGTAGTGGAATCTATACAGAAAGCCCCAGGGGCCAACGACAGCAGAGCAAGTGTTGAAATTCTCCTGCCCCTTGGCGATGCGGGTACGCTGAAAAAATCGTTGCCGGAGCGCGACGTGCTTTGCAGCAGGACAGCAAATAGGTCACACCGGCCTGACCCAAATGTCCATGCCGCATTTTGGAATAAGGAGTCGGATTTCGGCACCACTCTGATTGATCTATGATGGGCCCCTGCTAGCCAGTCTTGCCTGTTGTCATGTCGCCAGACCCAATGTGTTACTGCTTTGATGGCAGTCATTGTTGTTCTCTGCAACCCCCACAGAACCAGGCGCTCCCGCTTCCCGCCATTAGCTGCTTCGATTCGAGTGCCGCCCTGCTCTGTTTTATTGTCCGAGCTATTGTTGTTACTCGATTGTCTGTTTCACAAGTATCAGTATGTGCTGACCGCATATCCTGAGTGAAGAGTTTGTGACAAAGGGCCAGGTTAGCTTGGCGCAATTCCAGCCGAAGCGCTTTATGCTGCACACGGGGACTGCTTCTATGTTGGACCATCGGCCTGGGTTGTGGCAAACTGGATGTGAGCTCCCCCAGATCAAACACAGACCGGCATCTGTGGTGATGGTGAGCCTTTGTGACTCTTGAAGAGACAGCCTCTGTTGATAACTGCGTTTGGACCACCAGAGGAGTGAGATAATTGGAGAACCTTGGCGGAAACCCCTGACCTTTGTCGTTTGGAGTTGCTTCAGCCGGAATCGCTGGCTATGTTAGCAGGGACCCGCTCGGAGGTATCTAGTTGGACGGGGCGAGGCCCAAAAATAATCAGAGAATAACATGACGATCATTTTTGTCTCCAACTCAACTTGTAGGGTCATTTAAAGGGACATCACTCTACAAGCCCAACTCCTTGATCTCCCTTATCAAATTTTTGAATGCTTATTTAGTCATCTTGGTGACAGATAAACCTTGCCTTCCAGCTGTATACGTATGACCCGCCCCTGAAATGTGATTATCCGAGTCCGATGATGTTAATTGACTCTTCTTCCAATTTCTATGAAAGAAGCCCATGCCCTCTAGTAAGGATATAATGTGTTCTGAAGTGTCCCTACTGGACCTGCCTGCATGGACGGAACGGAATAAAAATCCAAAATGATCCTCTCCCAAGATACCACTGGAGGCCGTAAGAGGGGAATGTTTTTCTAGCGGTGGGCAGCTCTCTGTGTGTTGAGGACCCCTTCGGTGAAAAAGGTCCCCTGACGGGGCCAACGAGAAGTAAATCCGAAATATTGGGAACATCTATCTATATATTTCCAAATTGGTGGTTACATGTAAGCCATAATCTAGACTTTATACGTATCTGAGTTAACCTCTGGAGTCTCGGAGGTCCACGGCTCGCGCCCATGATTGGATTTCCTACCTCAACACCAGCACATGAGATAGGGGGCCCAGCGGCGCCATACTGAGACTTATGCTGACTGAACCCCCAGGAAGCACTACCAGGAATCCTGACATCAGCAAGGCAGAAGAACAGCGTTAGCGACGCCTGTTTTCCCAGAGCATGAACAACGCGCGAGGCACAGCCCGTCAGCGTCGTCGACCCGCTATCCTATCAGCAGCCTGAGCCAGCTGAAGACCCACAGAGTAACAGTCTGCAAGACAACAACGAGCGCACCCTCCGCGCCTACCAACTTCTTGGGCGCTCCAGAGAGACTATAGACTTGCGACAGGATTGCATTGCCTCCCCACTGTAAGACCATAGAGGAGCTAAAGAGGGAGCCACTTCTGCCAAGAAGCGACTTTGATTCATTCCTGGTATGGTTTTAAAATCTGCAAACACGCTCTGTCCTGTTAAAGATCCTTCCTCGCTCTTACTGTTTGGCCTCTGTCACATAAATGGAGAGCGCCTAATTGTTGGCATCGAATAGCAATGTTGTCAGGGCACGCCCTCCCGTCTACAACTTCTGCGATGGCACGTATCGGCTTTGTGAGCGAGCTCCCATTCCGTAATATGTCCAGTAGTAAAATTGCATTGGAGAGGAATGCGTGCGAGTTTGTTAAAGTCGATGATCTATTACTTATAAGAAAACAGTCTGACACAGTTTTCAATCTAATATCAGCTCTCCCGTCCTCGCCCGAATTTTTTTAAGCGCACTTACGAAAAAGATGTAATAAAAAACCTTTTGCCCCTCCGTTGATCTGGTACACACTACTGGTTGGATGGCTCGATTATATCCAGTAGATGTTGGATAGCGCAGAATTCCGTGACATCTATGCTGTTGACTGAGGTCTCTCGGAACAGTTGACGTTCATGACATACAGAGAAGCATCTTTCGGGCTGAGTGGATCTTAAACATCTCTGAGCGACTAGGCAGGCTGCAATATCGTGCACCATATCTTCTGACCAAGGCATCAGATTAGAGGAAGCCCAGTTGGTCAGCGGAATACGACTTTGAAGGTTGCTCCGCCAATCTGGATGAATTGGTCCTCGCAGGAGGTTTATCTGGTCTGCCGGATCTCCCTGCTCCCCGATAGGATTCTTTTGGATTGACCACTCCTGTGATCTAGCCTTCTGTTCCACTGAGATCAGAAACCTTATCTGCCGTTGTTCCTTTCTGGTTCTCAAACCTGAAATATGGGCTGGTCTCTCGGAATCTGGACAGAGAAGGATCCCTGATAGAAAAGATTGAGTAAACGATCCCCCTCCGTAAGAGGGACTGGGCGCTTCTAGGACATCTGACTTCTGAACAAAAGGTAACGGGAGAATATTTACTCCTGTTGCAGCTGTTATATCAATCTGATAAGGATATCCAGGAAGACGGTCACTGCTGTGCCAAACAATATCATCTCCCACAATGGGGGATGAGGCCAGCTTGGATTTTGTGTTTGCAAGTCAGCTTGCCAAGTGTCTTAACGCATCAGCAAATGACCGCACTCTGACATGTGAGGTAATGGCCCTCTGCTGAAAACATTGACTGTGCATGTACAGTAGCGATCAGCCAGAAAATTCAGCAGCTGCCATAAGTTTGGATTGAATCTTGGACTTGTCCCTAATGTTAGAAGAAGGAACGTGTTGTTCAACAAGACGAAGCCATCTAAGAGATGACTGAGCGCGTGCTAAAGGAAGGTATGGCCAGACGTTGAGGCTGATCTGATGAGGCCCACCACAGTCAGCAGACTGATGAGCTTCATGTCGCGTAGGCCTAGGCTCGACCCGTTATTTCCTCCGGCTTTAACAGTGCCTCGCGCAGCGCGCTCACTGCGAATAGAGGGACCGAACTAGAAGGCACGTTATGAGGCTCGCCTGCGTCTTGACTTGCGAGGGTGGGGGTAGCTCGGGAGTAACGTTTACACACAATAGTAAGGGTCGGCACAAGCGGAAGGGAGTGGGAGGGGCGGGGGCGTGGGGGGGGTGGCGACGGGCGGAGGAGGTGGTAGGGAGGAAGGTGGAGTGGGGGGTAGGGGGGGAAAGTAAGGGGGCGTGTGGGGGTAGTGGCGACTTTTTGGATCCAAGGTTGAAAACTTTATTTATCCTATCTATGTCCAGTTGGAGGTGTTTAATCGCCGCTTAGAGCCCACTGCTTTCTGGACCCAGGTCCGAAAAATATGGGTGGACTGTGAATTACCACTCTGCTTCAACGTACCATGTAGCAGTTGGAAGATCATGTCTTGGTCCCTCACCTAAGTTCAGGTATTCAGATGTCTTTG